>BLKM01000135.1:386524-457719 GCA_013340265.1 Coptotermes formosanus
CACACACACACACACGCACACACACGCACACGCACACACACACACACACACACACACACACACACACACGCACACACACACACACACACACACGCACACACACGCACACGCACACACACACACACACACACATACACACACACACACGCACACACACACTCGGTAGGCCTCCTCCGAACGAGTGACCAGCCCGTCGCAGAAGCCGCTACCTACACAACACACAACAAATACAAGAGACGAACATCAAGGCTCTCAGCGGGATTCGAACCCGCGATCCCAGCGATCAAGCGACTTCAGAACATCGCGTTACAGCGAACGGCCACCGGATCGGCCCCTTGTATCTTTACTCTGCTTTAAGTGTAGAAGCAAAAATTGTTAACATAACAACAAAGATTAGGTTAGACACGGCTGTATGTTATACTACCTGTGTAGGCCACTCAAAATACACGGTAGGACAATTAATTAATTACACACATTAATAAAAAGAATTTTAATATGTCAAGTGACGGTCCCAGTGGCCGCGTGGTCTAAGGTGTGGGTCTGCGGCCACTCGCTTGCTGGGATTGTGGGTTCGAATCCCGCCAGGGGAATGGATGTCTGTCTGTCGTGAATGTTGTGTGTCAGGTAGAAGTCTCTGTGTCGGGCTGATCACTCGTCCAGAGGAGTCCTACCGAGTGTGGTGTGTCTGAGTGTGATCGTGAAGCGTCGATAATGAGGAGGCGCTGGTCCACTGGGGGCTGTTGTGCCATTGAAAGAGGAATAACACGTCAAGTAAAGCAAGCAGATGTTAAGGAGATCTGTCTTAAAAACACACTAAGACAGCCGCGAAATAGCAATAATTCCTGTAACAGACCTGAATACGGCCATTTAATTGGCCGAAACACGTAGTCTGTCTTACACGTACAGTATAATACAAAGCTGTGCCTAACTGAACTCTTCAGCTCATACCGTTGATTCGCAAGACACGGCGCAGTCCATAAAAAATGTAACAACTTTTAAATAAAATTATAAATCGATTACTTAGAAAAAAATCGATATCTGGAGGCATAATCTGATATCAACCATAAACCAGCCATACTTTTGTCGAACACAGCATATGTGTATATTAACCTTTTAAAGCCTAGCGGTAACTTTACGTACCACCAGGTTTAACATTAAAAATTCTACGTGGTGCCCACATTGCGTTTATGTGTTTTGTACGGATCTCAGAACAAACAGCAACTTTTGCCTTATAAAACATTAAGAGATTGGCTTTTATAACCAAAGTGGAGAGTGTTTACAGCGCGGTACGCACTGAGTCCTTATATAAAACAGACACGCTTCGTCTTTAAAGGGTTAAACCCAACTACATGTGCCAGCTGTTTAGCAATCATCACGCTGGGGCTCCACAGAGTACACAGCCTGACGATGGCTAGCCATACAGCCGACACATGTAGCTGGATTCATATCTTAATATAAACACAGTCCAACTCGGTTATAACGTCATGAAAGGAACCGAATATTTTGTGTCGTTATAAACGAGTGTTGTTATAACCGAGGAGTATAATGTTATGGTTAATAGTAAAGAATTAACTGGTACCGCAGATTACCTGACGCTATAGACGAGGTGTCGTATAAACCTATGTCGTTATAACCGTGCTGGACTACATATATTGTGTTCGACAAATATATTCCAGGTTTACTGTTTTAATATTACAACCTAACTGAACGAGTTACTTTAATATTATCTAATTTCGTTGTTGGATTCGACCTCCACCAATTATTCATCCTTACATCATATAGAATTTTAAGCACGGGGATGGCTTTATGTGGGTTTATACGCTGCTACAGACCAGCCCTATCGCTCCCCCCCCCCTTCCAAAAGCTCTTCCTCATTCCTACAACTACCCATCTAACCGCTTTTAATATAAGACCCTCGCTCAGAAAAGCAATGTCGAAGTGGCAGCAATGTTAAAACGATTACCTTGGTTAATATTCATTTGGTTCGAATTCTTGAATATTAAGGTTGAGACCCCCCAGTCGGTATATTTAGGTGGAGTCAAGATGATGGAGAAGCTATTCTGGTGAAGCTCAAAGTTCCATTCCTTCCACCGAGGCTAACCCGCAATCCAAGTCAACATTCTGCAAGCACTTGTAACTAATGGCATCCTCCTCCTACCCTCCGGAGATCATCCAGGACTCATTCATTTGAGTCTGCGATCTCTTTTGGGAATAATCGTGAGCAGGATAGATGGATACTTCCCTGTCAACAAAATATATGCGGAAAGTCAGTGGATAAGGGCTGAAAGGCTGGGGGTTCCATTTTCCGCACAACAATCGGGTTGAATATGGGGCCGGCAAAACAACTATCTACCTTATTGGTAAAAAGGTAAAGCAGTCCCACTACAGGCCTGAACAGACCCTGAGGGTTCCAGGAGGTTGATTCTCCCAGGTTTCATGACAGTCGGCACATGAAGGCGGTAAGGTTGTCAGCCTTACGCACCGGCCGCATTTACCCCCAGGAAATATTCCTGGTACTCATTTCTGTTAGAAGCTGAGTCGACACGAGGACAACAGTGCGGCGGGAAGAATTATGTCAACTGGTATTGCCACTGTTCTACACGATGGTCATGTTGAAGAGTGATCCCCGCATAATATGGAGACGTAGAATGGATGGAGTTTTACCGCAAGATAAGTAGGCTATACAAGAATCACGGGGGTTACATTTTTTTTTAAATATTCATTCCGTGAACTTTGATTAATATTCATTTATAAAACCAACTTATTGCACATGCTAAAAACACATTTAGAAATATGGTCCTTCAATACATCTACATGTTTCGGCGCGTCTGTGCCAACCTCAGGGATTTCGTACACCAAATTTAAACTTGCTGGTATGTAACAGGTTACATCCGTAATACTCATTAAATGCAGCATTCAGCAGCTGAGCTCTAGACTCAGGGTGGTTACTGAACCATACAGCTGCGTTAGTTTTAAATTATTTCTCCTTGGTGTTCTTATACTTGTAAACCATTCATGCTTGTTGGGCACTGACTGTACTAAAATTATTCATTCCGAGCATTTTGCTTAGCATACATTTATAAAACCAACTTAATGCACCAGTTACGCATTTAAGAGTATGGTCTTTCGGTATTCCTACATGTTTCGACACGTCTGTGCCATCTTCAGGGAGTTCATACACCGAAGTTAAAACTTGCTGGCATATAACAGATTACATCCGTCGTCCTAACACTCACTAAATGCATCATTCAGTAGCTAAACTCTAGGTTCAGGGTGGTTAATATATAAACATATCATACTGACTTTTCTGAAAAACCACTATGATATTATGTAATGCTTCAATAATGTGTTTATACATTAACCACCTTGCACCTACTTTACGACTGGTTTGCGTTACATATGCACCAGACAATTTCCTCTCCGCGTAAGACTTTATGTAATGTTCTGTTACACGTCATACCGGTCATACGTTTATATTTATGCACCACAAATTCAATACAGCCTAATTTTCTGACACTATTTTCAGTGACGTGAAATTTCCTCACATTCATGAACATTTTCAGTATCTTTACATCGCCTCTAAACGTGTCAGTGGCCCTCAGCACACGCCAGTCCAACAAGTGGCAGCATTCTCTGAAGACCCACCCACTGAACAGCAATAAATATATTGCTTTGTACACAAGCGTGCAACACGTCTCGGCCCACGCGCAAGGGGTACTGTGATGCCTAACAATATTTATCAAATCCGTATTTATTTGAAAAAATGAACTGAAAACCTTTTATTTTTTCCCATCGCGCAACAGCCCCTAGTGGGCCAGGGCCTTCTGATTATCGAGGCTTCACGATCACACTCAGACACGCCACACTCGGTAGGACTCCTCTGGAAGAGTGATCAGCCCGATGCTAAGACCCCTACCTGACAACACACAACACTCTTAAGAGACAAGACATCCATACCCCCGGCGGGATTCGAACCCGCAATCCCACCACGAGAGTGACCGCAGACCCACGCCTTAGACCGCGAGGACGCTGGAATCGGCCGAACTGAAAACCTAACGCGACATGAAAGTTACAACACCTGCGACAATCTAATGCCAGGATGGTACCTGCATAATGCGAGGTCCAGCGCACACTCTGGCACGTGAACCACTCTACTCAACAGCAAAGTAACATGGTTTTGTCATTCGGGCAGTCGGATGGGTTGAACAATCTCCATATTGATGGCTGTCGAGATGTGGGTGACAACTGAGGGTGCAGATAGTAGAAAAGCTCATCCCCACCACCCCACGCCCACCCTACCACTGTCACAGCTTCCGTCTATACGAACCCTTAACGATAACCCCCAAAATTTGAATGCATGAAGCCCAACACAGACACACGGCTGCACGCGGACCCTTACGGCCTGCAAAAGCGAATAAAAGGCCAAAGAATGGTTAAATCATTCTTGCATCTTCTCCGTCAAGGGGTTCTCTCGCTTTGTTTTCTCGTTAATTCTCTCAAAATTGCGTTCCTGGCCTCATACCTAGGCCATTGGTATTCACTGCGAAACGCGGCAAAAAAAAAAAAAACTTAAAAACCCGCCCTGGCGTTTCATCCCTTTTGAGAAAAGATCCCTTATCACATATTTCATATGCAGGGGGGGGGGCTGTTTTGCTTGCCTAGAGCAATATTATTTCCATATTTTTCACATAATGCGCCGCTGTGTATGGCTTTTATTTCATGTGACATCATGGTAATGCATTTTAACGTCTTATCATTCATTGCGGCGTCTTCACAACTCCATGCAAAGAACCCAGACCAAGTAAATATTTGTTCAAGATGGGCCATATAGCTTCTAGCGAGCCTGATGTACGACGAATGAACGCCGGCAAGGCCCAAGCACGCGCGCCGCATGGAAAGAGAAAGAAGAAAGAAAAACGAACATACTACATGCTATGCCGTGCAAGACGCGTCCAGAAAGGTTTGGAAATGCAAGAAGTCTCCGAGGAAGGGGGGAGAGAGACAGAGAGAACACGGTACAACACTTATATGCATGTCGAGTGCATACGGAAATACAAACATGAGAAGTTAACTGCTCTCTGATGGCAGATTTCCGGAAATTATGGGCTATAAAGTGAGAAATTTCAAATTCAACTGCGTATATTTTTTTTTTGCTACACACACCCAACCTTCACTTCCTCACTCAACAAAAAATGTAGATACAATACAAAATATGTGTTACTTGCTTCGGTATTCGCGAATTATAAACCAGAATGAAATGCGCAGAAACGTCAGTCCGACAGCTGGAGCACAGAAACGTTGGGATTCTAATAACAATCAGCTGACAGGAAGTAAACATCGCGTGTGTGCTAAAACACTTTCGATTTTTTTTATACGTCTCTCCTTCTCAGCAGGAAGTGGCAGCGCCGGAGTGTGTGTTTATTAATAGGTGAAGATGAATGACGGCAATGATGGTACGCTTCTAGAAGCACAGTCCATTTAAGATGATGTTTTGGAATCAATCTATTTACGGAAAGCATTTAGCACAATGTTTACTCTCCGAAGTTGCCGGGTTTTTGGAGATTTTTTTAAAACTAAAATCCGTCCTTCAAAATCAATTTTGATTAAAATGGGACAAAAGTAACAGATACAAAACCTACACATATATTAGATGTTCATATCTTGCCAATTACGAGATTCGTACTTGAAATACGACAAAGGCAGGGAGGCCAAAGAAAAAGCTAACGACGTAAACACACTACTGTGCCACACAGATGCGATAATCAAGGCAAAAATCAGAATGCGCCTCAATTTTATATTATATGTGCATTTACTATCCCATTTTTTTTGTATCATTCCTACTCGCATTACGCTTCCATTCAGATGTATGTCGACGTCTAAATTCGTCACCTAAGTAACTGTGTATATGATTTTTTATACCTGCTACACACTGCGTACTACTACGTATACTCAACACATCAGTATCTCGCTACTTACTTTACTGCGCCCTTCGAAGGAAGGGCCCCTTCCCGTTCGATAACTAACACATTACAGCTCATCCTTAACCGTCTTCTAGGGTAGCCTGCCTATTCAAATTAATAGGAGGGGACACACATACCGTTATTGAAATATTAACATTGGAACAACTACCACGTCTTCACAGGATTCTTGAAAGGAATCTGTTAGAAGGATATGCAATCTTTGGTTCACCAGAACTTGCTCGTATAGAATGATTCACCCCAACCTGTTCACTGAACACGGTTTACCAGAACTTGTCCTTTCAGAATGGTTCAACAGAACTTTTCCATGCAATATGGTTCACCAAAACTAGTCCTTGCAGAATGGTTCACTAGTACATGTCCACGCAACATGGTTCACCAGAACTTGTTCTTACAGAATGGCTCATCACATACTGTCCGTGAAATATGGTTTACGGGAACGTGTCCTTGCTGCATGGTTAACCAGAACTTCTCCTTCCCATGTGGTTCACTACAACCAGTCCTGGCAGAATGATTCGCCAGAACCTGGCCAAGCAATATTGTTCACGAGAACTTATTCTTGCAGAATGACTCACCACAAGCTGTCCACGATATATGGTTTACTGAACTTGTCCTTGCAGGATGGTTCACCACAAATTGTCCATTCAGTAAGGTTTAGCAGAACTTGTCCTTGCAATATAAAACACAGCTGAACTCGGTTATAACGTCATGAAAAGGACTGAATACTTTGTGTCGTTATAAACGGAGTGTTGCTATAAGCGAGCAGTATAATGCTGTGGTCAACAGTGAGGAATTAATTGGTACCACGGAGCATCTGACGCTATAGGCGAGGTGTCGCATAAACCGACGTCGTTATAACCGGGTTCCACCGTATGTTATAACTGCTACTAAATATATCAGAAGAACCGTAACACTTCGAAAGTGGAAATAGTGTACAGCATTACACATTACTTTGTCTTCCTTAATCACTATTACTAGCGGGAAAATTCCCTTAGAAATTTAACGGAAAATAATCCCCTTTGTATCTTCATCCCTCAACTCCTTTCTTCGTTTCCTTTATCCCTGCCTTCCTGACTGCGATCTGCGTTACGTCACGAAACTGAATTAAATTACGTTTTTAGGAACATACGGAAAACAACTGCGAAAAGCAAATACTGGCTTTGGCTGGTCTGTCTGTCACACCGCGTGGAAAAACTCCGCTCCCACTGGAAGCGTTTCCGTGAAATTTGACGAATGCATTGAGGATTTTTGCTAAAATCAGTGGATAAAATTCAGGTTTGGTCGGAAACGGACAAAAACAACAGGGTTCGATTCCCGATGGCGTCATTTGAATTTTCGTTGACGTAATCCTTCCGGCCGCACTATGACCCTGGGGTCGACTCGGCCTCTAACAGAAATGAGTACCAGGAATATTTCCTGGGGGGGGGGGGGGGTAAAGGTGGCCGGTGCGTGGGGCTGACAACCTTACCACCTTCATATGCCGACTGTCTGGAAATTCTGGGAGTCTCAACCTGCTGGAACCCTCAGGGCCTGCCCAGGCCTGTAATGGGACTGCTTGACCTTTACTTTACTGAAGACCTACGATCACTTATGTCATTAGTCTTTATAATACGCACAATGTTCTCTGTAAGGGAAGAGGTGAAGTCGAAGAAACAGTTGATCTAGGATTAGCGAAGCACAATGTGATGGACAGAGCATAACAAGAACTGACTGTTATTAATATTAAGAAGAGAAACTACAGGGACAATGACGCAGCGAAGGCGCCAGAACCGTTACGCCCCACATACCGCGGACTCTGATGTCCGGTTTATTGTTGGGGATGGTTCTGTTGGTTTGCACTTGTTGATTCCATAATATGTTTACCTTGCCCACTTGACTTGTTTCTACTGATTTATTTATTTATTTATTATTATTATTGTACCTGTTGTTAGCTGAACTCGTCTAACATTAAGCAGTAAACTGTGGATAATTCCACGCAGGCCCTTTAAAATAATGGGACTGAAGGTTTTGAAGGAAAGCAGCAATTAAATCGTGTATTCTGCTACACATTTATTGGTGTCAAGAATACATCCTCGAAGAACGTGGTTCCTATATGAACGTGGTGTGGTGTAATAATTCGTACTGCCCTGACATTACAGGTGAAAATAAGGACAGTTCTACAGGTTGATGTTAGCATCTGACACAGAGCGTATCTTAACAATTTGTTTATTCATCCGTAAATCTGTCTTTCAAAAAAAGAAAAAAAAAGAAAAGAAAAGAAAAAGAAAAACAGAAATGAAGCTATGAAAACTGATGTCAAGTGAAAAGAACATTCTGCATACATTTTCTGTTACCCTGCCATATTCTAGAATGCAAACTTTTCCTTTTTATTTTTCCACTGCTTGATTCGTGGCTAACAGGATCTTGCCATTTTTTCTCACTCAAAGTTTCTTTCTGTTTATCTGCTGAGGTGGAAAGAAAAGAATGGAATGAAACATAGAACAACATGTCGGATGGTAAGGAGTGGATGGGGTGGAAACAAGACACAAAAATTAGAAACGAAGGAAATAAAATTTCGTCTGAATTATTCCAAAGAAGGGGGAAAAAACAGTTCAGTAAATAGCTCGAAGATTGACAGAAAAGGGGGAAAGAAGATACTCTTTTTTCAGATTAAATAAAAAAAAAAAGATTTCTATTGCTCACCAATTTCACGCGTCTAGAATTTGGAAGCTGTGATCTGAGACTGACGCCTAAAGTAACAGTGCTTAAACCATGTGTAAGAAAAGATGATTAACCAGCTAGCAAAATTCTGTGTAAGCTGCAACCTTAAGAATCAGAAGTAATAGTTATAAATCGTCAATTGTAATGCTCGGAGAAGAATTAAATATTTACAACATATCGCACCTCCACAAGAGAAGTGACAATTTTGTAGAAAATTTCTATAAAATGACCACAAAATCTGAAAATTTAAAATTTTGCAGAAAATAAATATTTTGTAGAAAATAAATATTTTCTACAAAGTGACCACAAAATCTGAAAATTTAAAATTTTGTAGAAAATAAATATTTTGTAGAAAATAAATATTTTCTACAAAACGACCACATCATCTGAAAATTGAAAATATAGAGTTGTGTCACTTTTCTTGCGGGGGTGCGATAAGAGTTTAGATTTTAAGCCTTTCAGACCAGGCGACACGTGTCTACAGTTCTTGAGAAATTAAATTATTTAAAAACAACCAATCTAGATTATCTGTAAATACAGTTCAGGTTGAGAATTTTGGTTTACTGGCAACATCACGTCATCAAAAACAAGACAATGTACGTATAGCGTAACATTGAGGCGCGTTCCCGTTACCATTGCTGCTATGGAAAAGCAATAAGTATTACACAGCCTGAGTATGTGTTTGTAACCTTAGTTATCCAACATGCAATGCGCATGCGCCATATGATATTGTCATCTGTGGCCTGTCCAGCTCTACCATATTTTTTCACATTATCTCATAAACGGCACGATTTTCGGGAAAAAGTTATTGAATATAAAACGTGTGTTTTCATTTTCTCTACAACTTCTGCCTAAAACATTTCTCATTCTAAAAAGAATTCACCGAGATATTACCATAAATTTTCATAGATCTTCATGTAAAGTACCCGTTATATTAATGAGATTTTAATTAAACTTGAATTTTCTCGACAGATTTTCGAAAAAAATACTCAAATATCAAATTTCATGAAAATCCGTCCAATGGGAGTCCAGTTGTTCCATGCGGACGGACGGAACACGCCAAAAAACCATGGTCATGCACGTAGAAGCCGTTCGACGGAGCTTTTATGACTACCCGCTTAACACAACACAGCATTAAAATATACAGCTAATTAATGAAGCTATATTTTTATTTTATATACCCCACACTCCACATTCTAGACAGCCGCTCAGCCCACAAGATCAACAAGTATGTTGCACGTCCTCCCGCCCAACAACCCCCCCCCCCTACCCCCGCCAAAGCAGCACAGCTCAAGAAGATAGATGCCACGGCACTTCGATGCCAACCTTTACTGTGATACAACACAGAGTCTTAGATAGCAATTTATTACTTGGAACAGTTAAGTAATTCAAAGAATTTTCAAACTTCCCATCCCACTGTGTTGTGTTGTGTTTGACTGGAAAAACTGATTAATAATTTAAAGAAACTGTAGCATCTACGAGTACACAGTGCACTGACAACGTAAAGTAACAGCAACAAAAATGAACACAGTTACGTTACTCCTACAATACTCGTATTCAGCTAACTAAACGCACTCTACTGTTCTAGATATTCTATGTTACAATATCTTGTTAATAAGTCCAACATGTTTCGATCCCTCGTTGGATCATCATCAGGGATTCATACTAAAATAACATTACACAAAACCGAACTAGCAATGTATATAGACATTAAAAAGATAAAAAGGACGATGAGTTAAGATACAGGCGATTTTTGAATGATTTTATTACTGACAATATAAATATTACTCAGGAATCTAATTAAAAATGAATTAATTTATTCAACGTTTTAAAGCCTAGCGGTAACTTTACATACTACCAGGTTTAACATTAAAAAATTCTACGTGGTGCCCACATTGCGTTTATGTGTTTTGTACGGATCTCAGAACAAACAGCAACTTTTGCCTCATAAAACATTAAGAGACTGGTTTTTATAACCGAAGTGGAGAGTGTTTACAGCGCGGTACGCACTGAGTCCTTATATAAAACAGATACACTTCGTCTTTAAAGGGTTAAAGTGCGAGTAAAGTACTGGCACGCAGTTGAGAGACAGGTCAATACAGAACGTGAGAATTCAGTTTTTCTGAGATGTGACGCTGCGTCGTTCAGTGGGTTGTTTTCGACGTTTCGAAAGATCGTAGTGCTTCGAAATGTCGGGAACTGCTGGCCCAGTGCCATGGTGTCACATCCCAGATGGCTTGAACCTTCAGCAATATCGTTGTGAGAAGCTAGAAACCTTGCAATCAAAATTTGTTACATTTAAAACTCCATGCAATATATTCGTACACAGAATCTACGTTTTAACCACCTGATGCAGTGTTTCCAAAACCTTTTGCTACCCGGTCCTTTTTGGCTTCGAGGAATAACCGTGGATCCACACATTCTTCCAAACGTAAATATTAAGTGTCCGGATGATAGGCACAGGAAGTTAAAAATTTATATTTTAGAACCGATGAAAGATGGCTACAAATACTTACCACTAGCATAAGTAACAATGCATTGTATGATTTGACCTAAACTAAAATGCTTGTCTTTCGCTTCGTAGGTACAGGGGGTTTCTTAATTAGATACTCTACGGATCATACGAAATAAACACATCGCCAGTTATAGAAGTTCCGCGATTATTTTTAACAAAATATTAATCTTAATTTCATTTTTAAAAAATATGTAAAATTCAAATTAGCCATTACAGAAATGTCTCCACGGATTCCCTGGGAACTGGTCACAGATACCTTGGATTCTACGGGCTGTTAGTTTGTCCGTCTGTCTGCCGCTTAAGTTGATGCTTCTCACCTCTCTCCATCCGTTGGTCACTCGACTGTGCAGGCACGACATACAGCATGAACACTAAGGGGTCGAATGTATAAGGAAATGGAGCCACGTCCATAGCAGCTGGCGGCAAAACAGTTATAGCTACACTAAATATTGCCTGCGGGAATCCTGCACGTGTAATTTCATGAAGGGGCGGGAATATCCAAGTGCCTGCAACTGCTAAGCTAATCTTAAGTTAATTCCGCTACTTGTGAGAAGGCAGGCAAGCAAGCATAGCGGTCTTTACCATACGGCGCAAAGACTCCTCATTATCATGTCCTCCAATGGTTATATTCCTTATAATGGGATTGCTCACTGCAGGACACACCTAAGTGCCGGATTTCTCTTAATATGGTCAAAGGAATTCAAATGTCCTCACCAGGATCTCGAACGTTAATGAAACACGATGTAAAGGTATGAAGTAATTCCAAAATTGGATCGTCCGAAGATCAAGTGATACTTCTCTCAGCAAAGAAATATTCTTTTCATCGCAGACACTTCGCTGGGTAGTACAGTCGAACCCGGTTATAACGACGATACCTCGTGTATAGCGTCATGTATTTTGTGGTACAAATTAATTCCTCACTGTTAACCATAACATTATACTCCTCAACTAGAACAACACTCGTTTATAACGACACAAAATATTCAGTCCCTTTGGTGACGTTATAACCGGCTTCGAATGTATGGATAATAAAGATATAAATTTTTCGTGTCGCATTAAAAGAGTCTAACGAGATACGTGCTGGAAGTTCAGTTATGCTGATCTCCCCCAGCACATACACACATATATACAGGGTGATTCCGGAGGAAAATCTATATTCTGGAAAGTCATAGTGTCGGTAATTATGAACAGAAGTTCATATAAACATGTGTCTAATTTTGAATGGTTATCGAGATACATCTGTTTGAATCTGACGCTGTTTGAAGCTTCGCACACGAGTTGCAAGGTGCACTGAGGGTGCCGGTGGGATTTTCGAACATTTATTGTGAACTGTAACAAATCTGTCATTTCTGTGTAACAAACTTTTCACTTAAACGTTAAATTAGAATTCAAATTAAATTAACAGTAGGTAATTTTTCTTTCTTTATTACCATGCAAATGCTTTTCTATTTGTAGATTCAAACAGATATATCTCGGTAACCATTAAGAATTAGACACATGTTCATGTCAACATATTTTTCTCACAAGGTCCGATATAATCACCTCCCAAAATATTGACCTTTCCTCCCGAATCACCCTGTATATTTTTTTTAATAAAATGGAGGTTGTCACAGATTACTGTCAATCACTAAATGATATCTGATGAAAATCGCTGTTTCCTACATTTACTGAATACGTCATTGCGACGTTTGAGGTTCCCACAACGCAGTTGATAAAGATTTGAATCTTCACATTCGTGATTGCTAGCAATTACTCGCCACACCTAGAATTCACCTCTTCCTTTCTTCGCTATCGGCAAAGAGAAGTACGAGAGAGCAAACAACCAGACTGATGCAAACGGCAGGCACATGAATTGGACTGATTGTTTCAAAATCTCAGAGGGTTTAAAAAATAATTCTAAATCATTGACAAACGTTGAACTTAGTTCCCCATAATGAGAAACTGTTACAGTCTCGAAAAGTTTCAAAACTTTAGCTATGCTATTACTTGCTCGCTAAACTTTTCATAACTAAATAAGATATAATTTATTAAAATTCGCCACCATAACACTTCATCACGAATTAATTTTTGTTTCTCACACGCAACTTTGGTGTCTTCTATTATTTTACAAGTCAGACATGAAAACATTCACTTTCAGTACACTGCCTCTATTTAGGTCCTACATAAATTAGTATATAGCCCATCCCAGTGGCCGCGCGGTCTATGGCGTAGGTCTGCGGCCGAGCGCTTGCTGGAATCGTGGGTTCGAATCCCACCGGGGGCATGGACGTTTGTCTTGTACAGTATTTGTGTTTTCAGGTAGAGGTCTCTGCAACCAGCCGATCCCTCGTCCAGAGGAGTCCTACCGACTGTGGGGTGTGCTTAAGTGTGATTAAATAAAATTACAAAATCCCTCGACACGTACTGTGAACAGGTAGGATGGAAGGACTAAGAAAAGAAAAGAAATGAGTCTATATTAACCTTTTAAAGCCTAGCGGTAGCTTTACGTACCACCAGGTTTAACATTAAAAAATTCTGCGTGGTGCCCACATTGCGTTTATGTGTTTTGTACGGATCTCAGAACAAACAGCAACTTTTGCCTTATAAAACATTAAGAGATTGGTTTTTATAACCGAAGTGGAGAGTGTTTACAGCGCGGTACGCATTGAGTCCTTATATAAAACAGATACACTTCGTCTTTAAAGGGTTAATAGAAGAACGGACGGTCAACGAACCTAATCCCTTATTTAACCTCAGTATCGACAAGTTCTCCTTCCCCCTTTCTCCCCCTAGCTACATACCCTTTCCTTACCTTAACAGCAGTCAAGATCGCGTCTCCTACATTTAAAAACCTCATATACTATGGTACGTATCACGATCCAGTTGAATTTTGGAAACTTTGGCTATATATTTACATATCTTGCGACCTAAAAATCACATCGATTTTTTATGATGACGCCAACATTGACCGTACCGAAATACTGATGCTCACATTTCATAAACAGAAATCTACTGTTTAAAAAATGGATCAACATTATACTTCCGATGCCAGTGACCGACTTTGACAGCCAGCATGAATGTTTTAGTACACTGACTTTGTTTTTACGTTTATCACTGTAACTGCAATGGGTGTCTTAACCTTTTAAAGCCTAGCGGTAACTTTACATACCGCCAGGTTTAACATTAAAAAATTCTACGTGGTGCCCACATTGCGTTTATGTGTTTTGTACGGATCTCAGAATAAACAGCAACTTTTGCCTTATAAAACATTAAGAGACTGGTTTTTATAACAGAGGTGGAGAGTGTTTACAGCGCGGTACGCACTGAGTCCTTATATAAAACAGATAAGCTTCGTCTCTAAAGGGTTAAAAGGCGGCGGGATGGGAGGGGAAGGGGGAGAGATTTCACACAGGAATAAACTGCACTGGGGCTCAGAAATATTGGAGAAGGTTAGAAAATACACCGAATGACGCAACTTTACCAATAAAACTCGAAACCAACTGACTCTATAAACACAGTAAAGTATTTCAACAAGCGAATATCTTGAACACTCGTGCTGTACTTCTGCAGTAATGGGTTAAAATATTATCTTTCCCAGTTCAGATTTCCAAAAATCGACAAAACCAGACTTTAAATGACGGACTTTCTTACTCGTTACAGAGCGAGCTTTGTGCTGTTGTGTGGGAATACCCCACCTCCATCTTGCACGTTATGAATATTCGCCTGTATTAACACCTAACGGCTGTAACTCGCCTTAAGTCAACACAAGTTCTGTTTGTCAGAGTTTGCAATCTTATGAGACGAGTTTACCAACAAAGTACCAACTGTGATGTTTCAGGATCGTGTGCATCCAAGTAGCATAGCATGATGAGCACAGCAATTAATTATGTGATGATTTATTTATACACACCCCGTTAATTTTATTCACAAGGCAGGAAACAGTTTTCTACTACACTCAAGTTGGTGATCGGGCTAGAAGGTGGACGACGGAGGGAATGTGGTTTAGAACCCCCCACCCCCCCCCCCCCCCGCCAAGTCTCTGAAAGTAGATCCTTCAGCGTTCACAGACAGGCTGTGGGATTCATCCAGCGTCACAATCAGCGGATACTGAGGGCTCTTTTCCAGCGGGTCAAAGGGCCGAGATGGAAAGACGGCCGCTCACTTCCACATCGAGTCAAGTTTAAAGATTTTGTGCAGGTACACCTCCACTCCCCCATACATCTTCATGGTGTGGTACTTGATTTAGAATATGGGTAACTTTACTTCGCTAGTACAAAAAAAATTACATCAGTATCTGACCAAACGCAAATAAATTCTATTTGTTATATAGGACTACACGTTTCGACCTATCTTAGGTGATCCTCAGGTTCACACTTGGTCTTTAACCCTTAACAGACGAAGCGTATTTGTTTTATATAAGGACTCAGTGCGTACCGCGCTGTAAACACTCTCCACTTCGGTTATAAAAACCAGTCTCTTAATGTTTTATAAGGCAAAAGTTGCTGTTTGTTCTGAGATCCGTACAAAACACATACACACAATGTGGGCACCACGTAGAATTTTTTAATGTTAAACCTGGTGGTAGGTAAAGTTACCGCTAGGCTTTAAAAGGTTAAAATATATTGAAAAATACATATTTCTTCCTTAATATATTTTAAAGACCGACAGTGAACCTCAGGATGGGTCTGATCAAAGATCTGATATGGTTGATGTGTCAGGGCCAACATGTGGACGTTTGGATTTTTAACAGTAGGACCTGAGGAAGGAAGAAGCTTCTTCCGAAACGTCGTGTTTTTAGAGTTTTATTTGCGGTGGTGACAATGGAAAAAATCTTCAAAGAAGAGTGTGAAGAAAGTGATATAGAGCCATTGTGACGAACAGTGATGTGACAGCAAATACGTTTCGCTTCTGTCGACTTCTCTGGCATCTACCCTGCTTCATTGTCCGACACCTCACGAGTTCCCTTTTAAGTGGAGAATTCTCAAATATAATTTCAGCGACGATTAGACATTAAAAAGTAATTTTTAATATCAACCAACAAATGCACTAAGATTGTCACAGATTCACAATAACATATTCAAAAAACACCCTACACTCCTACATGTTTCGCACATTACTGGTCCATCATCAGGGAGTACATTAGTCGTTGCATGGAACTAGTACTGCAAAGATGTATTCCACATGTTGAAGGTAATACATGGACACAGATATTACATATATATATATGTATATATATAAGCGGATTGTTACAGTCTTTGTGGCCGTATCCCGCATCCTAGTCACCACATATTCCTCTCTAAGTAGTCTTCTTCCTGTAGATTTCTTCCATCCATTGTTTGCTTTGCTTTCTTCTTCCAGGTATTTCTCGGTCTTCCTCTCTTTTTCCTTTCGATTGGTATCCATTCATATATTTTCTTAGGTAGTCTATATTCTTCCATGCGGTTCATGTGTCCGTACCGTTTAAGTTGTTTTGCTTCTACAGTGTCTGTCAGTGTCCCCTCTGTTTCCATGACCTCCCTAATTTTATCACTCCTTACGTGATCTTCTAGTGTCAGTCCATAGCATCTTCTCCAAAAACTCATTTCACAGATATTAATGATATGAAACAATTATTGAAACAAGAGTAACTGTGAGACAATGCCGTGAAATGGGGGCATTCAGGTCAAATGTGTGCCACTAGTGAATAACGTCCTAAACAGATATACGACTAAACAGGGTTCATACTACGTTACTCGTCCCTGTTTGTTCCCTCTCCCCCCAAGTCACTCATCCTTTGTGATTTACTAGAGCACCAGCTTTCCATAATTTCCCAGCAAACAGCACTAACCAAACCCACCGAAGAAAACGACTCATTGGGGACAGCTTTCTCCAAAGATTTGGTCATTACAAGCCACCAGCCCCTCCACGCCATTCGCGCTTCTAGAACGAAGCACTCCAACCTAAATTGAGTTTAGATCATCTTAGTATTCAGGTCGCGACGGCATCAACGCAAGCTAAACGGTTTATCAACGCTGCCTGTACACCGAGACTGCACTCCCTCCCCCCCCCCCCCCCTCAAACTGGTACCACAGAAAATCTTGTACACTTTCCTTCAAACTCTGACACTTGGTAAAGCAATTTGTGGAGTCGGACGGACAAGCAGACAGACTGCGAAAGGTTGAACTGATCTGCTTTGGTAAACAGGCAGGTGAATGTGATATAGAGGAGATGTTGGGGGGAGGGGGGGCGTGGGGGGGCAGGTTGGAGTCTGAGCAACCCCAGAGGATATGTGTGTGTGTGTGTGTGTGTGTGTGTGTGTGTGTGTGTGTGCGTGCGCGCGAGCCAGTGCGCTCTAAGCCTGCTAATGGACCACAGCATACGCAACATCACGTCCGCTCCTGCAAGACATGCAATAATCCATCACACCCCCACTTAGGGGGCTTCAACAACGGCATTCGATCTCAGCGACTGAGCAGGAAAAGGGGGTAGCAGGGGGGGGGGGAATGTACCTAGTTGAAAATGTACGGCAATTTGCCCTGGAGAAATGCTAGGCTATGGAAGGATGAGGCCCCTTATTCTACACCCACAGCCCTTCATTCATTGACTGCAATTTGAAGGTGAAAATACAGCAGACAGAAGCAAGCAGTTACACGGAGACTCCACATAAACATTGCAAGCACGCTCACAGATTAGGCATTTATATTTCCCATTAAAATGGTTAAAGTTTCTCAATTTTCCCCTGTAGGATTTTCGAACCCTCCCCACGCACCCCCCCCCCCCCCGGTCGTCGAACTATCCAAAAACTCTCCTCCACTGCTATTACTCACCCAATGAATGTCAAACACGCTTCACGAGTCGAAACAACTGTAGAAAGATTTTCGGTAAATTTAAGGGGTTGTCACACAGAACAAGTGCAGGCAATATTCGCCAACTACTGCTGCTTCTTTCACTCAGAAAGGTTAATTAGTTCGGGTTCATCAGAGCATTGATGGCTGTAGATTGCGCATTCTAGTACAAGTCAACGTGGAAACTTCTATCGAAGCAGTTTAGAAGCGAACAATGTTCAAAAGCTACTAGGTTCATGAAAAGTTGTACGCATACTGACACGTTACACACCACAGTACCATTACGTGAAAACTCGACTTTTCCATCCGGTGCAAAATGTGCTGGCCATCTGTATTGGAATACGTAATAAACCTAATACCAAGAAAGGCTAGATAAATGCCCCACTTTCTGCTCAATATTTTAACCTTCTGAAGAAGAAAAATAAAGGGAAATATAACAATACATATCGCAACAACAGCACCATAATTTGATACAATGATATTCAAACACGTGGTAATCCTCCTACATGTTTCCATCTTTTTCGGCTAGCCTCAAGGAGCTATTCAACAAAGAAAAGTACAAAAACAGCTATTCATGCCATAGATGTGCAATAGTACAGTTAGATAACAATATTAAAATGGTTAAAACGATTAAAAGCATACTACAGAATGTGTATCATAACAGTTATTGTTCGATTCCAAACACACGCCTCTATTGCAGAAGATCATCTCTGTTATCAGCGATATATCTTGATTGGGTGCCACAAGTCCGTTCCGATGTACAGAATAAAGATTTTTTTTTACACAAAATTTAACATAATGCTTTAACTGGAGTATATATAATGTCTACCCACTTTTCACGAGAAAAGTACCCTGGCTGTGCTGCACTTGCTTACTCGCATGATGCTGTTAAAAACAGAGGGCTAGCCACAATTCTCTGTCGATCTATAAATCTGGAAGCATGGACGTTCAGAAATAATTTTATTTATCGTCTTTGTGTATGGATCAGTTGTAGTATAAACAATAAACACTTTAAACTCTCTCAGAATTGTAAACGAAAGTTAATAAAAACCATTTGACCTCATCACAGTGCCCACTTCCAGTTTCTGCTCGTAATATAATGAATAAATGCTGAGGGAAAAATTTGTGTTTAAGAATTAGAGGGCAAGGTAACAATGTAAAAAATCACATAGGCCTAATCAGGCTTTAAAATTTGTACTTTTTATCTATCACTAAATTAAGAATGACGGGCAGGGCGTATAGCACGTATAAGTGCAATGACAAACGCAGAGTCCTACAAATTTCATTGACGAGCTATATGATATAGACAACTTTGTGAGGGGAAGATAATATTAAAATGTGTTACGGAAGTTTTCGGCTAGATGTTAACTACATCGAGTTCCGCTGGACAGCCCAACGGTGCATTCTGTTAACAAGCTAATGACCCAATCGTTACTGTTAATTAACAAACCTGGTTATTAAATTACAAACCACAATGCAGCAGGAGAACCAGTTAACACTTTGGAGACTGAACTTGACCCAAACTATACACAACAATTCAGTTTGTACCTCGCACAGAACACAATGTTCGCGCTTGAAAGAACGACAGATGAATGTTGCATAGGTAAATAACTGCTGTTCGTTGTAGGAATCGCATGAAACACAAATAATTACAAGGTCTGGCCAAAACGCACAGCTTTATTGTTAAAGCTGGAAGCAGATTCACTAACTTCAGGGCGTTAGGACAAGTCAGATGCGAGGAATAAATTAATTTAACTTAAACATCTGTTTAACGTGTGCCACAGTTTTCTTTTCCTGGCCCGTCAAGACATTTCAGTCACAATACAAGACAGGGGACATTTATCAATCGTATCACCGAATCAAGAATGGATAATGCACAACGAAGTTTATTCTAGAGCGAGAGAAAATACTGTTGAATTGCATCAGTCAACTTTTACAGCCATATTCCCATCAGCCCAACCCCCCAGCTTGCAGGGTATCTAAGGAGTAAAACTACTTGCGCTACTGGCATATATAACCGTTAAAGAACGAAAAAAAGTGGAAATACTTTTTTATCCGCCGATCCCAGTGGCCGCGCGGTCTAAGGCGTGGCTCTGCGGCCGCTCGCTTGCTGGAACTGCAGGTTCGAATCCCGCCAGGGGTATGGATGTCTGTCCCTTATGAGTGTTGTGTGTTGTCAGGTAGAGGTCTCTGCGTCGGGCTGATCACTCGTCCAGAGGAGTCCTACCGAGTGTGGTGTGTCTGAGTGTGATCGTGAAGCCTGGATAATGAGGAGGCCCTGGCCCACTGGGGACTCTTACACCATTGGGGGGGGGGACCAAATAATGAAGAATTGATAATGTAAAATAAATTTTATTCTAGAGCGTAAGAAAATATTGCTCAATTGCATCGATCCACTTTTATAGCCACATTTATCCCTCCACCCCTCCCCCTCTGCCGGCATGCAGGGTATCTATCGAGTCAAACTACTTTCGAGGTAGGGGTATCACTTTCCATTACAGGCATGTTTAACATTTAAAGACCGAAAAAAAATTGAAAGTATTTTTCTATCCAATACTCCCCGATTTCCGAAAGAGCACTGCTTTTTGGAAGGTTCCCAGGCTTCGCCCATTTGTCCTTCTGGTAAAAGCAATATGTAGATGAATACAGTATGGGGCACTGGTGGAATGACATAGACAGGGGCAAAAGAAAGTAGGCTTGCTCGGAGAAGAACAAGTGCAGTGACACTTTGCCCACATTTAAAGACACGAAGCCAAGCTGAATTATATTTAACCATTCAGTCCGTACCGCACAGCAAACACACGCTGTCTCAGTTATAAAAACCAGTCAGTTAGTGCTGAATGTGGAAATAATCGCTATTTGTTGTGAGATCCGACATAAACACACACATGCACTTTATGGGTAGAACGCAAAAATTGCGACTGTTAAACCTGGCGGTACATAAAGTAACCACTGTGCTTTAAAGTGTTGAGGAACCACTGGTTACAAAATGTATAAACCTGAACTCTTACTGCTTCAGTTGGTACTTCTGTTAGAAGTGACTGTGGACAGGACAACGCAGACTATGTAAGTATTGATAATAAGGCTGTGCCATGGCTCAGGCGGTTAGCCGCCGGCCTCCCACCGCGGAGGCCCGGGTTCGATCCCGGGTCAGTCCATGTGGAATTTGTGGTGGACAAAGTGGCACTGGGACAGGTTTTTCCCCGAGTACTTCGGTTTTCCCCTGTCAATTTCATTCCACCGGTGCTCCATTACTAGAAAAAGAACAAAGAAATAATCTTCATCTTCATCATAGGGTTGCACAATAAGCCTCATGGCTGCAGTGCGTCCGTAGTGTCTGCTGCGGGGCCCTTCATCGATAAAAAAAAGTCTTGATACTACAGTAAGGCCTAAAATTAAACCGCCTGTTTATTACATAACAATTTTGCTTGATAAAAACGGACTGGAATAGAATTTTGTAGCCCATGAAAGGACTTTCTCGTTACAGCCCTTCGTCTAGACTCCGCCGTGACTACGCTGCAACTTATCTGACATAACTGTTTACCGGGTGGCATAATCTCTAAGGGGTGAGGGTAAGAGTATCACTTTGTTAGGATCCCAGATTCCGCCAGCTCGTCCCTCTTATACAAGAGTACTAATGATAATGAAGACGTCAGAGTGGTAGGAAGTAGTGGAATAAGACAGAGGCCGCGGGATGTTGATATAGCTATTGGTTAATGCTAACAAAGGGCACTCTTTAAGCCAAAGAAGTTAGTTCTGATGAATTTAAATGGAAGGGGCTACATCAGAATCCTGCAGTCGTAACCTCTAACTTGGAGACCGTCTCAGCATCAGCTTGAAGACAGGGGAAACCAAGAAAAGCCTAGCCCAGATGCAGTACCGGCGAGACGCGGGGCAAGCCGGTACAAACTACCGGGACCTGGCAGTCCGGAGGGGGGCCCGGGCCCCGACTGTGTTGCATAATAATATTGTTGTCTTTCTCAGTAGTATCATTATTTGTCGATTGTACAAATTAACCATTTCAGACCAAGCCCAAATCACTCTGCAACTGAGAGTCAGTCTTTCCCGATTTAGTGTAAAATATTTTTAGCCGCTTCACCCTCAAGGGGGGATCGCAAAAAAATTTTTTGCTGGGGCCCCAACTTGCTCTAAACGGCCCTGTCAAGATGGCAGGCTGCAAGGCCTTCACGATAAATACTGACCTCTGACCATCAGTTTGATAAACAAAGGATGGAAAATTCCCTGCATAAATTGTAGGTGCTACAGCAAGCGGGGGGGGGGGGGTGTCTGATACCATTTTAGTAATTTGAAACTAAAGCACATGTATGGAGTAAGAAACACATAACAAAGAAAACACTGCGTTAGAAACGCAATTAGTAATGAACACTGTTCCACAAACCAACAACTTGGCACCAAACGTCATTAACCTTTTAAAGCCTAGCGGTAACTTTACATACGACCAGGTTTAACATTAAAAAATTCGACGTGGTGCCCACATTGCGTTTATGTGTTTTGTACGGATCTCAGAACAAACAGCAACTTTTGCCTTATAAAACATTAAGAGACTGGTTTTTATAACCGAAGTGGAGAGTGTTTACAGCGCGGTACGTACTGAGTCCTTATATAAAACAGATACGCTTTGTCTTTAAAGGGTTAAGAGACTGGTTTTTATAACCGAAGTGGAGAGTGTTTACAGCGCGGTACGCACTGAGTCCTTATATAAAACAGATACGCTTCGTCTTTAAAGGGTTAATTCTGTAGTCTATCATATTACAAGTCCATAGCCTCTCAAAAGGAAGTTCTCCACAGAGGGCGATATCGTGATCCCGCTTTCAATTTCCCATATCCTCTCGCGCCCTTAAGGTCATCAAGTAGCTACTTATGCCTTCTTCCTCGTCTTCCCATCACTTCTTCCTTCTATCTTTCCTTCAATAACGTGTCTTAGAAGGCTGTTCGTTTCATTAAATTTAATATTTGACGACTACTTGAAAATCTGCCTAGAAAATTCAACTTACCTTAAAATCTGACAAGAATAACGGGTACTTTACATGAAGACCTATGTACACTTATGGTATTACCTCACTAAATTCGTCTTAGAATGAGAAATGTTTCATACAAACACTCTACAGAAGATCAAAATACACATTTCATGTGCCGTAATTTTTTTTTGTTTTGAAAATCGTGCCGTTTATGAGATGAGGAAAAGCACAGAATACGTTGTTTCACTTCCACTGCAACAATGGATACGCGAACGCGACACAGTATTAACGTTATACATGCACTGTCTATCTTGTTCCACCATTTTGTTCGCCAAGTATACTTGTTACGTCACAGGCAACTGCTAAATCGGAGAGAAAACAAAGCGTTACATAACTACTAAGGACACACCACAGTTAGCATATTTTAACTCAACCTAAAATCTAAAACAAACATTACATTCAGCCATGCCTAAGAGTAACAACACCTAGTGTGGCATAAGACGATATTTCTTTCTGTACCTTCTATGTCTCTGGCCCACGCAAGTGTTTTGACGGTAAACCCCCGTTATGTTGTTACTCTGCTCTTCCCTCTTCTCTATAGTTACCTCCATCTCTGCCTCGATTCTCCATTCTACATCCTCCGAGTTCCTGAAGCCATCATTTACTTGTGACCACTCAAATTTCCAATATCCGTGACAGAAAGAAAAAAAAACCAGGACGTTGTTGGCTCCCCCCCCCCCCCCCACGCTACTCGGAGCTAGCAGCCGGTTGACATATTTCCATGGCTTAACACCGAAGCATATTTCAACAAACTGTCCACAGTCCAACAGTTTGACAAATTTCTCATTTTACAAAGAAATAAAGGCAGGCAGCAGGTAGCGTCCCCCCCCCCCCACCACCACCTCCTCCTTGCCCAGACGACGGTACGACGACGCGGGAATGAGGACGGGGGAACCCCGAGCGTTGCTGCGACAGTCGCCCGCCGGTCGAGCCGGCTGTAATTTAGTGCAGTCCATTTCGAGTAATGCTATGACTGCTGAATTTCACACATGAAAGTCCATTTTACGACAGACACATTGAATAAAGGCGGGCCATTTCTGGTCCGTCAGTGTATCCATCTCCCTGGAAATAGCAATAATACCCGCTTCTGATTTACGAGAGCTCTAGCAGAAAACTGTCGATACTAACGCCATCTGGCTGGACCTCGGCGTGCGCCGGACAGAAGTCATTTGTTACTTTCTCAAGTTGGGGCCCCCAAACAAATCACACAGCTGACCAACCGGGGAGAGAGGACAATATTAAATAAATGCTCTCTCTTTTACATAACACCTATCAACCGTCTCTGTCTCACTCTGTTTCTGTGATCTGGGGGGGGGGCGGGGGGGGGGGGGGTTCGAGAGTGTAGGAAATCTGGATCGGGGCGAGTGAACAAAAAAGCCCCCCCATCACGCTGCATGGACGGCAGCGCATTAGAAGAAGAAATACGCGAAGGTCGAATGGACGGACCAGGCTGGCTGGCTGGCTGGCTGGCTGGCGGTCTAAGCTGCAGATACGCACCCTGCCACGCAGGGAGGGAAAGTAGGGACATAACCCCGTAGCTTACTCGCCTGGCAGTCGGCAACGGAGCCGCTGACAGAGCGGCAGGCTCGTGCCTGTTGGCGGCAGGGTCGCGCGTCCCGCAAAACCAACCTCCCCCCCCCCCCCAAAAAAAATAATTCTATATAAAACATTTTTTAACCACGCTCGATCTACACACAGTCAGTAAAGGTCACACTGGTTATCTTAGTACTATCACATCTGCTTGTGTGTCAGCACTGCACGTGATGATGCGGCTGTGTGTGTGTGTGTGTGTGTGTGTGTGTGTGTATGTGTGTGTGTAGGTGCGACATACCTGTTTAGGCGCCACGTTACTAGCAGCAGTCAGCGTATTCAAAGTGCTCGCCGATGCTCCACGTTGTTGTCTCTACCACCGTCAACACAACAATGCAATATTTAGCTATACGTAGGGAAGCACAATGATACAAAACATCACGTTTCTAACTTCACAGGCATTGATTGTTTCTTTGCTGGTCTTCAGAGTGAGATAGAGGCGTGTTTGGGTTGCGCAAAAAGGATCACTGGAGGGAATGTGAGAAGTACCGGACCGGCGCCGAGTCACTGCGCCGCTTGGGCGCTTCTTGCACAGCGACGCTGGAGACGTATTCCTCCCACCCCCCCTTCTTTCCCCTCAATAGCCGACCGACAAGCTTTGCACTTTATTTTCTAACCAATGAGAAACCCTCCATGATTGACAGACAATCCGTATACCAACCAATGACAGTCATTTTCCTTCTAGTAGTGCCGATGTGAAGCCTTTAGCTTATGTTTGCAGTGTCAATATTTCCTAGAATGATTCAGAAAAAGGCAAGAGCATCAGTCAGAAGAAGGAAGCAAACAACTCTAAGCTTCAGCTGACTCTTGTCAACCAAGTTTTATTTTCTGTTGGGCCAAGGGACGGTACTGGGCATGCCACTCCTCGCCGGTCGCTTGGTCCCTCCAAAGACCGGCGTCCACGCATTTTCCATAGAATTTGCATGTGCGTGAAAGTGGAGAGTTAAGGAGAGCGGGGGATGATTTGGAAACTATGGATAGGGTTGATATCCCGTCTATCATTTCCGGAGGTCTACCCACTCACTAGGTTCTATTCCCCTCCTACATACATTCGTCCAGGATACAGCGAAGTATCCACCCCTATATCCACACCACACAAGAAAAGCAAGAGAAACCAAACAGCGGGGAGGCGATTCAATAAAACGATGGGCAACAGCTTATACGTAGATCTGAACAGATTACTATGGAGTTTTTCCAACTGTCAGCAATTTTTACACTGAAATCAGAGAGGTAGTGCAGCAATAAATATCGAATGACGCAAATGGACATAAATCGCGTTGATCATCTAGCAGCGAGAGACACTGAATCTTTGCGAACCTCAGGCACAAAAGCGTTTCCGAATGTTAGATATTTTATTGTTTCCATTATTTTTTTCTCTCTCCCCCCCCCCCCCCCCCCGGGCTTCGTATAAGTGTGAGTGGCGGAAGAGTGTTTACTGTGACACTTTAACTTCCGGTCACTTCTTTATGCCATATCCAATGTCTTTTATTTATTCTCCCTTTATACTTTTCCTCTATCTAGGGACTCCCTGAAGACAGGAATTCACCCCTCAGGCACTGCCGTCATCCTTCATCCCCTTATTCCACCTTCCAATAAAGCACTCGTCCACCAATGGACATTTTGCTGTTTCGGATCGACAAAACGCGTGTGAGTGTTGTCTAAAGTGCTGTGTCTGTCTTGATGTCTGCCGAATGAATCTGACAGAATGTACACCGTATAGAAAGACTGTCACAGCATTAGCCATAGGCCTGTACGTCTTCACGAACATAACGGTAGACGGATGACGGCATAAAAAACATGTTAAACTTTCAACGACGCTGGGTTTTAAACTCAAAATATTGCCCACGAAGAAGCGAGGTTAAGGCGCGTTCGCATAATCATGGAGAGCGCCTATCAAATTCGTTATGTCTTTCCGTATCTCCGCGTGTATAAGTGCGGCTCCGACTGGACGGGGTTTCCGTGAAACTTGATAGTCGGAACTTCTATAAAAAATCTGTCAAACTCCAAATTTGGTTAAAATCGGACGATATTGAAATACAGCGTTTCTGCCAACTTATCGAACGTAATTCGTTAAATGTTTATTGGAGGGAAAAATGTTGTAGAGAATTACACATTTCATATACGAAACTTGTTTTTCGGAGCGTTACCACTTCCGACATAACTAAACAGAAGCAGGGCCGGCCCGAAACACTTGGGCGCCTCGAGCAGGGTAATAATTTGGCGCCCCTTAAATCCTATATTTTTGAAAAATTTTTCGGCATAGGACAGCGCTAGCGCGTGCCCAAACTGCGGATAATTTTCGGAGAAATTCTTTCGTGTGTGCAAATATCAGTTTACTATCACCACATTTCCGGCCATTAATTTTAGTACCCCGGGCAGCTGCCCGGCTGACCCGCCCCTTATTCCAGCCCCTAACAGACGTAAAATTATGAGCACAATTACGAACTCTGAAACTTAAAAAACACGCCTTCATGCCATGTCAGAGTCTGAAATGTGCACATACACACCGCCACTCAAATATGCACGCTACCAATCGGTACACTGCTTGAAATTACCACATTCTACTTTGCCCGGTGTGATTTGTTTGTAGAGATTTACCGTTACCATAAAACATAATGCTGACACTTCGGAATCCTTAACCTTTTACAGCCTAGCTGTAAATTTACGTACCACCAGGTTTAACATTAAAAAATTCTACGTGGTGCCCACATTGCGTTTATGTGTTTTGTACGGATCTCAGAACAAACAGCAACTTTTGCCTTATAAAACATTAAGAGGCTGGTTTTTATAACCGAAGTGTAGAGTGTTTACAGCGCGGTAGGCACTGAGTCCTTATATAAAACAGATACGCTTCGTCTTTAAAGGGTTAAGACCAATATGCAGTACAGAGTGGCGCAACAATCTTTAGCAGAAACATGTTTAAACAGCGAGCCTCAAGGGACTTATGGGCGACACTGTATCCTCCCCTGAATTCTTGATGCTCATCAACTCTATGAAATTTGAGAACCGTGCTCTTCTGGGATATTACGCAACGTCGAGAGCTAATCCTTTACCGACTTTTCGGGACAACGTATCAGTCCCATCGTCATGGGTTAAGAAGTCCAAGAAGAAAAAAATCTTCTTGGACTTCTTAGCCCTTGAAGATGGGACTGATACGTTGTCCCGAAAAGTCGGTAAATGATTACCACCCGACACTGCGTAATATCCCAGAAGAGCACGGTTCTTATCAACATCGTGGCGGAAGACTGAAATCACGAATCTATGAAATTTACTTATTCCCACGTACAGAGAATTTTTACGTAAAGGGTGAAATAATGTAAACACTAAGAAGTACCAAAAAAAAAAGACAGGAAAAATATACGGGCAACGTAACACTAAGGCGCGTTCGAATCTTTGCATCTTGGGCCCTTCTCAGATGGTCATGCCATTCAAACCACTGTGGTCATAATTTCGGTTCTTGTTTCACAAGTGTGCACATGTTATAGAATGTTATTAGGGCACGTCGTTAAATCTCTGTGCACAACTTACTATTTATGTGTCTCGGGTGATTTTGTTAAATTTACCAAACAATATAACTAACTAACTAACTAACTAACTAACTAATTAACTAACTAACTCCATGGAGCAGAGGCGTTCTTGAGAAGCTAACAGTTTCTCAGCTAGTCAAGAAATTCCACGCATTTTATGGAACCCGAAGGTTCATTACCGCATTCACAAGAGCCCGCCACCTGTCCCTATCCTGAGCTAGCTCAATTCAGTCCATGCCCCCATCCCGCTTCTTAAAGATCCATTTTAAGATTATCCTCCCATCTACGACTGGGTCTCGCAAGTGGTCGCCTTCCCTCAGGTCTCCTCACCAAAATCCTGTATGCATCTGTCGTTTCCGTCATACGTGCTACACGCCCCGCCCATCTCATTCTTCTTGATTTGATTACCCAAATAATATTTGGTTACCAAACAATATAATATAATATAATATAATTAACTATAATATATAACAGTCCCAAATCTTCAAGTCCTCGGAAGATTTTGTAATTTTATATGCATTCATAGTCCATCTACAAAACATACGCCACGTCCCAAGACATAATTAATAATTATCAAAAATTACGAGGCACCGTGGTAGCGTGATCGGTGCTGCCACCATGCTAGGGGCTGGGCCGGTTCTGGGGCCCACCCAGCCTTCCTCTCAACGGGTACCGGGGTTCTTTCCCGGCGGTAAAGCGACCGGTGCATGAAGTTAACCACTCACTTCCCTCCAGGACCGAGGTTAAGAATGCATGGAGCTATACCTCTACTCCCCCTACAAGCCTTCATGGTGTGGGCAGTGGGAAAAAATCGCATATTATCATCACACGTCTTTATTCCCTTAATTATTCTTGAAGAAATAAGGCAGATGGAATTGATTGCTGGCGATTATTACACATCACAACAGAAGGACGCCGCAATAACTCTAGCAACCAAAGTAGCCACAAACATATGTATGTGTCCATATAAACGGCCCGTCACTTTTGTCCGATTTTAACCGAACTTGAATTTTCTCGACACAGTTTCGTAAACCCCACCCAATACAAATTTAACGAAAATCCGTCCACAGTTAGCCCAGCTGTTCCATGCAGACGGACGGACGGACGGACGGACTGACACGACGAAGCTAATGGTCACTTTTCGCTACTTTGCTAAAACGATGAATAGAAACGTGACATTTTAAAAATAATCACTGCTTCAAATAAACAGAGGTGTTGAAGAAGGCAGCTGTTCTCTTAAAAGTCTTCTATTAATTATAACTTACTACGTGTGTGTGTGTGTGTGTGTGTGTGTGTGTGTGTGTGTGTGTGTGTGTACTTTCAAACTTTCACAAATCCAATTTTCCAAACAGGCGTCAGCTCAATTATACCATTCCCAGCGTGAGAAATGTCTAAAAACAAGCCAAACTGCAATTACCACCTAAACTGATACAATGCTGTAGTTTATTCAGCGGCCGTCTATTGTCAGAAGTTGACAGCACCTGATGATTTTACAACACTGTGTACACAACAGAAGAGTTTTGTGGAAGTGATGCGTTTACCACACCCACCCCACAACAACCCCAAAACCAGTACAGAATGCACATTTAACGGTTCGGTATTATAGACACGCCGCCTGACAGCACACACACAATTAGCTACACAGCAACAAGAGCAGGAGTTTATGGCTGTAAACAACGTTGTTTTTAACCTTTTAAAGCCTAGCGGTAACTTTACGTACCACCAGGTTTAATATTAAAAAATTCTAGGTGGTGCCCACATTGCGTTTATGTGTTTTGTACGGATCTCAGAACAAACAGCAACTTTTGCCTTATAAAACATTAAGAGATTGGTTTTTATAACTGAAGTGGAGAGTGTTTACAGCGCGGTACGCACTGAGTCCTTATATAAAACAGATACGCTTCATCTTTAAAGGGTTAAAACGGTTCACGTAGGCCTAAGCGTTTCGTAATTCCACTGTTTCAATCTGTAATGAAAATAAACTGTCACAGTTCCAAGCAACGTTTCTTTACTTGCTTCGTACCATTACTGCACGCTAACTTAAGGCTTTCACCGCGGTGTAGATGAGATCTTCGTTCTTCTGTGATGTTACGCAGCGCAGAGTGGCAGTTAGTTACCGACTTTTTCGGAACAACCCACCTTCAAGGGTCAAACAGTTAAAGAAGTTTGTCCCGAAACGGTGGTAGTTACCAATCAACGCTGTGTAACATCACAGAAGAGCGAATATCTCAGCACCACAGCAATTCACTCAGTATAACACAAATCTAAGGGTAAGGTCATTTCCGTGCTTTTACGTGAAGGTATGGGGGGGGGGGGGCGGGGGATGAAAGTATAGCTCCAGGGATCCTTAACCTTTTAAAGCCTAGCGGTAACTTTATGTACCACCAGGTTTAGCATTAAAAAATTCTACGTGGTGCCCACATTGCGTTTATGTGTTTTGTACGGATCTCAGAACAAACAGCGATTACTTTTGCCTTATAAAATATTAAGAGACTGGTTTTTATAACCGAAGTGGAGAGTGTTTACAGCGCGGTACGCACTGAGTCCTCATATAAAACAGACAAGCTTCGTCTTTAAGGGGTTAACCTCCTCACTATATAGAGGTGAGGGGTCAGCCGCACAATCTACACCTGGAAAAAAGAGGCCATGACATCTACTGAACAGAAGGTTCGGGATAAAAACATATTTGTAATTAAAATTGGTAACTTATCATCATTACCATCATCATAATCATCATCATCATCATCAGGCCCCGTTCCGGTGGCATAAAATTCCCCCTCAGTTGTCCTTCTCTCGCCCTCCCCCGTCTTCGCGGGCCACCTGGCAAGTCACAGGTTGTAGAGCGGCCTCGCCTTCACGGCAGTTCTATTCAGGTTTGTGATTTTCTTCCTTTCATTGAATATCTGCACCCACCACTAAATACTATGATTACTTATTTCACCCTGTGCGGTGTCACCAGCAAGTATTCTGAACAGTGTTATCCCTCTACAAGTACGTAGGCTGCCTCCGAAATACTGCATTCCACATCCAGTACATTTATACAACTATTTATACAAAAAACTGTCTACATTTTAACTATTTTACTCTTTTTTTACGCCATGTTAACTGATAAAAGTTGCTAATCTAGTTTCATGCAGTACTGCTTTGGTTTGGTTCCCTGATGACGAAACCTTGTGGATCGAAACATGTAGGAACATTCAGTGTGATGTTATAATGTAAATATCTAAGAAAAAAGACTGTACGTTTTGTTGGTTTGATTGTTGCGAATTGGCTATCGGACGCTGCCTCTGCTTCTGTTATCAGATCACAGGTATGGGGAAATGCACCTACTCTGGTGGCCCCATAAAAAGGTGCCTCTCTACGGCACGGGGCGACTGCCCTGTGACGGGAACTAGAACCAAAAGTGTGTTATTAAGCGTCATAAAACACAGTAAGAGCCCCATGGAATTAACAACCGTCACTACTCCAGCGCAGTCGCTGTAATTCAAGCATTCAATTAATTTATGATATCATACATATGATCATGATAGTCAGCGTTTCACAATTCGTAGACACACGCCTGTAATCCTGTCTGAGATATCAATCGAACCACAGACGCACCCAGAATTTTCCTTTGGGGGGGGGGGGGGCTGACCCTGAGACTATCTATAATTTATGTCCGATTTTAAAGGCCGTGTTATGAAAATCGGTGTGAAACTTGCTCTCTCACACTGGGGGAGGAACAAAGACTGGGGTTGTTCGAGAATAGGGTGCTGAGGAGGATATTTGGGCCTAAGGGGGACGAGGCGACAGGGGAGTGGAGAAGACTACATAACGAGGAACTTAATGACCTGTACTAATCACCAAATATAATTCCGGTAATCAAATCGAGAAGAATGAGATGGGCGGGGCATGTAGCACGTATGGGGGAAAAGAGAGATGTATACAGGATTTTGGTGGGGAGACCTGAGGAAAGGCGACCACTTGGGACACTCACGCGTAGGTACGTGGATAATATTCAAATGGATCTTCAAGAAGTGGGATGGGGGCATGGACTGGATTGAGCTGGCTCAGCATAGGGACAGGTGGCGGGCTCTTGTAAATGCGCTAATGAACCTCCGGATTCCATAAAATGCGGGAATTTCTTGACTAGCTGAGAAACTGTTAGCTTCTCAAGAAGGCCTCTGCTCCATGGAGTTAGTTAATTAGTTAGTTTATATTTATATTTTTTGTATTTATATTTCTCTAAATTCTAATGTACTAGTCACCAGCCGATTTAGGCTGTAGCGTAAATCACGTAGAACGATTGATAAGGTCGTGTTTACAAAATCTGTATTTTCTAAATTTTGCTGCAGCCCGGTGGGGGGGGGGGGGGGGCCCCCCCGGGATGCGCCAATGAATGGAACACTAATGTACATCTAAGTGGTGAACTAGTTTAGAACAAGCTCAGCGTTCGCGATTTCAGGCTTCCGCCGCAACGTTTATGCAATCCGCGCTCTTCCGGGATATAACGCAGCGCCGAGTGCCAATCCTTTACCGACGTTTCGGGACAACGTATCGGTCACATCTTCAAGATCTTCTTGGATATCTTGGCCTCTGAAGATGGGACCGATTCGTTGTCCCGAAACGTCGGTAAAGGATTACCACTCGGTGCTACGTAATATCTCTGAACAGCGCAGATCTCAAGCTAAGCGTTATTAGTAGAGGGGGAAAAAATACAATTTTTTTCTTTGCCGTTATGTCGGTAAAAAAAACAGATCCAGTGCTTAGAGAGGCTTCCTAGAGGGACAGGCAGGCTATAAGGTGTCTCCAGAATGGGAGACAGGGGATATTGGCAAGCGTGCGTTTCATTTCTTGTCGTGGGAAGTTATTGGAAAAGCGGCGTTCACACCTGCCGCAGCCACACAGCTATTCCAATACAGCAAACTTATATATATTTCACACTGGCGCTGACACGGGCGTGCGCGGGAAGGAGACAAGAAAAAACCCGAAATGGCTTACCTTCCCTTCCTCCCCCCTGCCCATCTCTTCGACGCCGGCATCATTTCTTCCAATCTTCGGCCGACTGAATATTCTCTAGTTGAAAGGCCAACAAATAATCGACAAGGGTGTCAACCAAGAAATAAAAGCTATTTCTGTGATACCCATCTTCCCATTTCTTGTGTGTGTTCGTATGGCTGCACTGGGTTTGAAGCAATCATCTAGCCTTACACCTCGCTCGCGTTGGGGATAGATGCGGTACAATCCCAGACACGGCAGCTATGTTTTAACTGCATAATCCCGCGGTAATGGACGCCCCCACCAACATCCCAAACCTTTCCCAAGCTCATAAATGATATCACAGTCGACATTTGTCAAGATTTATTACGAAATGCTACTGCAGGGTAAACTGTTCGTCTTTTTATTAGGATACGGACAGGGGATGTAGAGGAGAAGCGATACTGGCCAGGGTAGGGCAGGGCACATCCCTGGGATGAAGATGCCGAACGAGAGGTTCAGCCACGAGATGAATCTGATTAACGGGCACGTAGGAAAGTAGGGGTCAGAGTGGGGACAAGCACGTCTATCACGCGCTGCAACCACTACGTTACCTCAGTGCTGAGAAAGTTGGAATGAAACGCGAGTGAACGAACGACAGACCAAACCACTACGTCGTCGTCTTTTGCTCATCGTTCGTTCTAGACTTTTTGCCGGCCTAAACAATTTGGTTGTGGAAGGAGTCTGAGGAAGGTTGGGGGAGGGGGGGGGGGTTGAGGAATGGCGGCAGGGTTAAGTAGCGGGCATTCGACCATTAGCTACTCTGACCATTTGGCTCAGGTCTTGCAGACGCAGCAAGTCTGCCCGACCCTTCCACCGCTAGCGACTACTACTGCTGCCCTCCCACCCTTCCAAGTAAGCAAGCTAGTCACCGGTTCATTCCCCCAGGTCCTAATACTGACCGCTATCTCTCTCTCTATCTCTCTCTCTCTCTCTCTCTCTCGCTAAATGCCACGCATGGGCCCCTCTGACACTGCCAATCACACGTTCTCACACACAGGCAGCTCCTACACCTAATGAAGTGCCTATCGCCACTTGCACTTTACATCTGTCATTCTGCTAGACTTCCAGCGACTTTCTTCCCTACCCCACTGAATAATGTACCAATAACATACATACATATGTGTGTCCATGTGCACATGCGCTCCTTACTGTGACAATATTCGTAAGCCCCAGTTCATACTTCAAGAATACGTGTAAAATATGGGATCCATGCACGTCCGTCAAAGGTATTTCTTCTGCAGAACCCGGCGGACCAACACACACACAACACACACACACACACACACACGCACACGCACACGCACACGCACACGCACACGCACGCGCACGCGCACACACACACACACACACACACATTCACACACACACACACACACACATTCACACACACACACACACACACACACACACACACACACACACACACACACACATACACATTGCTTCGGAACAGGGGCCTTAAAAACTCTTTAGAACCCCTGCACCTAGCCGTGAATCGTCACGTAACCACTGTAGAGTAAACGTAGGTTTTCTGGATGCAAAAATGTAATAAAAGTTTTAAAACACAAAACTTTTAAATGTACGCTATAATTCTGAGACAAAGGGGTAACACGCGAAGGATCACTCATATGTATTTGGACGTTTTCCATTGTCACTGATTTCACAAACACGACGTTTCGCAAGCAGAATGCTTTCGTCTTCAGGTGCACTAAGAGCTTGAGAAAAAGTAAAAATATAAAAGAACCAAAACCTACAAATTCGTACGTGAGAGGCAAAACAATCGAAACGTCTAAATACATCTTTATATTTAAGGGTTTGAATTTTTTTGTCTCTCGCGTATGAATTTGTACGTTTTGGTTCCTTTTAGGTTGTTGCTTGCTTTTAAAATTCTATTTCACCCCAACACGAAAGCAGTCCGCTTCCGAAACGTCGTGTTTGTGTAATCAGTGGCGATGGAAAACGTCCAAATACACTTGAGTGATACCTCGCATAAAACCTTTATGTAAAAAATGAAATACTGACGCGCGTTTATGAAAAAAAAAATAGTATTGTTGCCTTACACTGAAAACAAAGCCAGAGTGACTGCACAAAAATACTGCGAGAAAAATAAGAAACGCAATTATAAGTTATTGTATTCTATCCTTAATGAAGTTGTACACAAATAGAATCTTTAAACGCACCACATTACGTCAAATTATCCGTAGTACTGCCTGTAATTGTACCTAGTCTACAAGCAATAAAAGCACGCAATAGACTGACAAGCATCGTTAAATAAACAATAAATAAGCACACAAATAGGATTCACTGAAAGTATTAGCGTAGAATCTGATTAGAAGAAAGAAGGAAGAAAGCTACAAAAGTAAGTCTTATCCCCGTTTATCCGTTCTTTACTCCGAGACCCAGACACATCTTCCACATACAAAGCAGCAACACGAATAAGTAAACATCGATGTGTCAAATTTTTACTGTTTTTGTAAATAAATGAGTACAGTATACAAAAGGCTGGAAGACAATAAGACTTCTTGTAAGTCGAAGTATACGGACCCAGTAACGTGCAGCAATATGAGGTGTGAAATTAAAAAACTGGACTGATCCTCTTGTGCCACTGGCGTGTTGGGTAGCGTGACTGCAGACTGGGCAGCTTTCTGTCAAGCGGCTGCAAACACGTGTTTTATGACTGCAACTGTTAATTTGTTTAATAAATGGAAGGAAAGTAATCTGTACAGACCTATCATAAATGTTGTTGGAAGATCCTTGCAAACGAAACCAGTGAATATTAATGAAAACTGGATTCGACGCACAAACAAACTGCTAGAACAATGAATAGAGACTTTAAGATCATCCAATGACAAAAGAACATGGGTATCAGTGACAAACGTGGGTTCCTTTTCTGATATTAAAAGAATTGTCAAATTATGTAGGTGTTCGTTCCCAAGAGCCAGCCAAACTTTCGCCGCTCAAATTTTGTTAAATAAGACTGTCACTAGCCGGACAAAAGGAATTCACAATATTATAAACCCCCCCCCCCCCCCCACAAAGCACATTCTGCAAAGTGAATTGTACAATTGCCGAAACAGCCATCCTTACGGACGAGTGGTACAGCCGCCCCGGGCAGCAGTGTCCAAAGGATGGCAAAACTAATATTTTAAATAAAAAATTGATTTTCTGCAATCAAAAAATTTTAATTGTTGAGACAAATAAAAGGTATTTAAATAAATAGGATTTTTTTTAAAGTTAGAAATATCTGTCAGAGGCAGCCATTGTGATTTCTCGTCCCCGGCCGTCAAAAAACCTCGCTACGCTACTGGTCATCCTGATCGACTCATTATGCCCGGCGTTACTTTGTTTATTCTAAATTAAAACTATCTCTGAAAGAGTCTAATTGCTGACCGCTTGAAGACATCCATAGCAACATGGTATCTCTAGTGAACGTGCTTTAAAGAAAATGGCCTGCAAGCATAGCACAACGTTGGAATGCGTTTGTAGTGTCAAGCTTCGGGTAATTTGAAGGTGATCACACTAAATAAATTCCAGTACAACCAAAATACTATACACAGTATATTGCTGCACATTAAAGTGCCTGGGATCGACAGACAGGAGTCAACATGACAGTTATAAATAAATCAAGAGCAAATTAAACTACACTGGTCAAACGGAACGCGTGTATCCCGTTAAACTTAAATTCAGGGAATTCTTTCTACAGTTCACTTTAGGTAATTTTGGTGGACTAACTAAACACGCTAAGATACAGTCATAATATAAAATATAATTTTATCTCTCACTTTATCTTGTAGTGAAATTGGCCTCTATCTCTCTCTCTCTCTCTCTCTTTTTTGCAAGGTAACAACATGTTTCGAGAGGAACAACATGTAAACTACAAGCGTATGGAGAGGAAGTAACAGGGTGCCGGAGAATGTTACATAATAAGGGGCTTCATATATGTTTCGATTTCTCTTCATCAAATACTGAGGTAACAAAAGCACAGAAGATAAAATATGATTGGTGCAGTTGTACAGCGGAGGGGTGAAAACGTATACAGAATGTCAATAGGAAAGATACCACTTAAAAGGCCTAAATGTTGAAGAGAGGGCGAAATTAAAACAAACGTTAAAGAAACAGGGTTGTTAGAACGTGGAATGGAATAAGATTAAGTGACTGGATTTCATGAAAGCGATAACGAACTCATGACGACCAGTGCTACATGGTGTAACTGAAAAGAAAAATTCAGTCCGGTTATTTAATAGTCAGACCTCGAAATTAGTACTTGTTTAGTTTAACATGCAACTGTATTGATTGTGTAGCGTCTACCACCTTGAACACGTCATTTGTTTGCTTGGAGGGTTTTCAGGTGCTGTGTACAGATCAATGAAGTGATGCTTGGCATAATTTAAAGCATGGGGCACATCCCATGCTACTTATGTGTCATGATTCTTTTTTATTTCCGAGGGCTCAATATTCAAACTCTACCCCGACTACCTGCAGATTCGTCGCTTGTATATCTGTCACTTTGTTTCGGACGTGTAATTAAATTCTTCTTAAAGTGAGCACACAATTGCAAACCCAGCCTAACAAGACTATTTCAACACTGCAACTGCATTTATATACATACAAATATAACTACATGTTCCATGACTCAATTACAGTGTCCTATCTCCTTGTTTTTAAAATTTTATTGATTTATTTTTCAAAATGCTGATGTACTAGTCATCAGCTGGTTTCAGTGGCTAATTTTGGCTAAAGGGTAAATCACGTAAAACTTTTGGTATTATAATACCCACAAAATGTTTTTTTAAATTTCGGTTTTGGGGGATTTTGGGGGGCCGCAGCCCAAAACCCCCCTTGTGTGCCCCTGTAAAAACTGTATCTTTCTTTCTATTCCCCCCAAAATGTTGGGACACCCCTGTTCCCAGTACGAAACTAGCAGCACTTATGTAATAATATGTCCACATTCGAGCAATGATTCTGTATTTCTCACATAATTTGCAAGTCCCAGTACTTCTTACTATCAGTTCTTCTCTGTTTCCAAAGAAACCACACCCACATATAAAACAACGCCGTCAGCTTCCTCTGCATATCACGCAATCCAATGGTAATTACAGAGCAAGCGTGCATTCAGAATGGCACAGATTCCGGATATCAGACGATGATAATGATGATTATGATGATAATAGTTTGCGTAAGAAGCTAATACACCGTGTTCAAAGCTCCCATAACACGTGACCTAAATTCAAAAACCAAAAATACATGTGGAAGTTCTCACGAGGTGTCAGCTGTACTGTTAGTAGTTTCCGCTGATACCGAAAGAGGTCAGTGATAGAATACAAACATCATTGCACCCACACAACAGCTATTAAACAATCACCGGATATGACGTCTGCGTTTCCGAGGGATGTGGAACTGTGGCAGTGAGTAGTTGGTACCCGACGTTTCAGATATTCTGGGTGGTACCGTTTTAAAAAAAGGGACATTGCGCTAAAAGCCGGAAGGTCGCGGGTTCGATTCCCGATGGTGTCATTAGGATTTTTCATTGACAATCCTTCCAGCCGCACTATGGCCCTGGGGTCGACTCAGCCTGTAACAGACATCAGTACCAGGAATATTTCCTGGGGGGTAAAGGCGGCCGGCGCGTAGGGATAACACACCACCTTCATGTGCCGAGTGTCTAGAAATTCTTGAAGCCTCAAACTCCTGAAACCCTGAGGACCTGTCCAGACCTACAAAGGGATTGCTTTACATTTTACAGTTTTAAAAAGGGGTGGAAATATCCAACTGGAAAATGGATAACCATGCCGTGCCGAAACGTCGAGCACCCAGCGACGCAATGCCATATCCCAGACAAACGGAGATTTGGACTGTACCGCTGGGAAACCCTAAAATCTTGCAATCATGAGACATTCTCTAAACAATCTCGTGCAACCAACGTCTTTCTTCAACCCACTGATCTGGTACAACTGTAATGGATTAAATTCCCGATGCAGAATTAGTAGAACACGCCACAATTAACCGTTTAAAGCCTAGCGGTAATTTTACGTACCACCAGGTTTAACATTAAAAAATTCTACGTGGTGCCCAGATTGCGTTTATGTGTTTTGTGCGGATCTCAGAACAAACAGCGATTTTTGCCTTATAAAACATTAAGAGACTGGTTTTTATAACCGAAGTGGAGAGTGTTTACAGCGCGGTACGTGCTGGGCCCTTATAAAAAACAGCTACGTTTCGTCTTTAAAGGGTTAACCACGATTTCAGGTTTCTGCCGCGATGTTGATGAGCTCTGGGATACTACGCAGCGTCGAGAAGCAATCCCTTACCGACGTTTCAGGACAACGTATCGGTCCCATCTTCAAGGGTCAGGAAGTTCACTTTCTTCTAGGCGTTCTTGACTCTTGACGACGGGACGGATACGTTTGCCCCGGAACGTTGGTAAAGGGTTACCACTCGACGCTGTTTAACATCCCCGAAGAGCACAGATCTTATGCCACAATTGTCACGTGACATCCTATGGTGTGACAAAAATTCAACGACGTTTCGGAGGCGCCCAAGTAAAAATTATGACGTATGATGTCAATTTAACACATCTGCATGATGTGAAGGAAAATAAAGAAGACATGCCGAACAGAAACGTAAAGCAAATGGGATTATAAGCAGGTGTTTGGTTGGGCCACCGACTTTCCTACCTTCCACTCCGTAACTTCCAATGACGTACAGTATAGGGATTCAGTGTAACTAAAGCAACAAGAAATAAATTATCTCATCGTACATGGCGCAAAGAATTTTTCTCCTTTCCTCCCGCATAACCTCAACACAGCTAGTTTTCCTCCCTCATTCCAAAACTTCCGGTCACTGTCTCCTTATTATTTGGGTTAAAACAGTTCCTTCTCTTCAAATCTACGAGATGCAAAACAAACACCGCTTTTAATTGGAGTATCATTGTTTCTCAGAGAAAGAGAGAGATGGAAATGGAATGGGTCGGGAAGGGCCGGGGGAGGGGGGAGGGGTAGGGGGGTGGGGGTGTGTACAAGATGGATATGGAATAATGATGGTGATGATGGAGTTCATGATGATACGATGATACTAACCCAACTACAAAGCATCGTGATTCGTCCGCCCACATTACTGTCCCACCAAATTACCTCCCCCCAACCAAAAAAAAACCCTCAACCTCCCCACCATAGTTCTCTTACCCTTCTTTTCTCTTTCCATCGCGATCTCCGGAGAAAACGTAGTCCCTCAAGTTATTATTTCATAGCAAGCAGATGAGGATTACAAAGTTCGACGAAATGAAAAATGAGATACAGTATTTTCTTACTGCACTAGGTTTGGTGGCGTACGACGAAACGGAATGTTGGGGGTGTGGGGTGGTTATATGGGGGGGATAGGAGTGCAAACCTTTCTTTTCACGGCTTGATTTTACCCTCGCATAGGAAACGAAACTGGAGTTACTATACAGAGTGGGAACTAGTGCAAATATTGGTCTTCCACAACCACAGCGTATTTATCAGGACAGGAACGAGTGGCAACTGGTTCCAACCTGAAAGTTCCTCAGCTCAACTCACATACAAGCTTTAATATTCAAAGAAATGTGACTGAAAAGTCAGATTTCTTTTGGGATACTTCACAGAATCTCATGGTGGAACGTTGAGCAATATTACTTCGTTTTCGGGGGAAGAAAAGGGTTTAAATCTCGGACCGAAAATAGGATATCCTGAGTGACGTCTTGGTGAACATCCTCATTCTCACAAACAAACCCAGGGAAAATTACTTAAAATCATCCCCAGAGAAGTCCCATTCGCGTCTTTCCTAATTAATCACTGACATGTGCCTGTCACGGTCTAGGGAATGGGTCGTCAACCCGCAGCCTGCCGCCCGCACGCGGCCCGCCAGGTTGTGTTATGTGGCCCCCGGCCACATCTGTAAATTATATATACACTATAAAAATTAAACAATAATGCAGTTGTCTTTATATCCACGCGACCCATCCACGTGCAAGTACAGCGTGACCTTGACAGAGAGCAACGAGAGAGGGAAATGCTTTTGTATTTAAGGTTTTTTATCAAGATAATATTTCCTGTTATTAACCCTTTAGAGACGAAGCTTATGTTTTATATAAGGACTCAGTGCGTACCGCGCAGTAAACACTCTCCACTTGGGTTATAAAAACCAATCTCTTAATGTTTTATAAGGCAAAAGTTGCTGTTTGTTCTGAGATCCGTACAGAACACATAAACGCAATATGGGCACCACGTAGAATTTTTTAATGTTAAACCTGACGGTACGTAAAGTTACCGCTAGGCTTTAAAAGGTTAATACAGTTAACGTAACATAATAATGCTGCATTTTTGTAATAAAACCCCGTAGCATGTACAATTTTCTAATTTAGGCGGATAGGTGTATCATATACCGTTATTTTTACACGTGCGGCCCGCGAACCAGTTCACAGTAACTGTTGTGGCCCTTTGCGAAAAAAGGTTGGGCACCCATGGGCTAGGGCGTCGGTCTGCGGCCGAGCGCTTGCTGGGATTGGGGCTTCGAATCCCGCCGGGGGCATGTATGTCTGTCTCTTGTGTTTGTGTGTTTTCAGGTACAGGTCTCTGCAACAGACTGATCACTCATCCAGAGGAGTCCTACCGACTGTGGTGTGTGTGAGGTGATCGTGAAGCCTTGATAATGAGAAGGCCCTGGTCCATTAAGGGTTGCTGCACTACTGTAAAAATAAGAGGGGGGGCATATTTCAGGGCATTCGACCCAGCCACATTCAAACAACACCATACACCACAAACGTCTTAAGGTCTCGTTCACAATGACGTTCAAAGACAGGCGCTTATGTATGACGCGATTTCGCCATTACGTCACAAATGGGTACCGATTCATGATGTCAACGTCACCACTACATAACTAGTTAGCTTGGCTGGGTCACGTTCAGACTGAGGTAGAAGTACCAGGGACCCGCTGGACGGAATCGCTCTAGAATTGCCGGGAGTAAAACTCCAGCCGTCAATACCACGGCAGTGACACCAGTCGCCAATATCGTGGCAGTCAAAGTCAAGTTGCCAACACTGTAGCAAACAAATTTGAGGTGCCAACACGGCAACAGTATAAACTGTCGCCAACACAGTAGCATGAAACTTTATTCGCCAAAAGTGTAGCGAGAAAACTCTAGTCGCCAAAATTATGGCAGGAAACTTTTGTCATCAAAACTGTAGCGACGAACCTCCAGTCGCCAACACTGTAGAAGGACACTTTAGTTGCCAATACTGTAGCGACAAAACTCCAGTCGCCAAAACCGTAGCGACAAAACCTCCAGTCGCCAACACTGTAGCAGGAAACTTTAGCCGCCAGAACTGTAGCGAACTTCCAGTCGCCGGCACTATAGAAGGAAACTTGAGTCGCCAATACTGTAGCGACAAAACTCCAGTCGCCAACACTGTAGGAGAAAACTTCAGTCACCAAAGCCGTAGCGACAAAACTCAGTCGCCAACACTGTACAATGTTATTATTCAAACTTCGCTCGCAAATGAAGGTAAAAAACCGCTTAGTTCACGAAAGCATAATTACTTCGTAAGTAAGGCAATTACAGTAACCAATTATCTTCACGTAAGTAGACACACAAACACTTTACAGGCCTCAGTACATGCACTTTGACAACGACACTGACCATTACGTTCTTAGATGATGACCAGTAAGCATAACGCACAATAGACGCCCAGACCTACACAGATGTAGTGGAGAGCGATTTCAAACCCAGAAATACATCTCCAAAAGCATAACCTTATTCAAACATTCCTACGCTGAAGATACATTTATATGGAGTTCGATGTTACACCACGTTTTCAATATTAATTCCTCCCGTTTTCAAACCCTCTTTGACACCCACATGGAACAAAACGCAAAGCAAATACAGTTTTGCGCATTCCGCTTACCTCTCGACGCCAGCTGCTTCTCCAGCTCTCCTATCACAACTATTCTCAAATTCCACTATTTCCAGCACAGATAACGTAATTAACAAACGACGATCCAGGATCCAGCCGAACAATAAACCTCTCTGGGGCGTAGATATCGCGTTTTTTTTATTATCTTCTTGTCCCTTAACTCACAAACTAACTTAACTGTTACCACACATTTGTGTATAAGCAACGTAAACGATCGTATGTGTCACGTGGTCAATTGCGTTGCTTATGAAATATGTCTATGACGAAATTGTGATTACACTTACATTTTTAAGACTAATTTTCTTCAAAACAGGGCCTATCAACAATACGATGTGAAATATATCTTATCTATGTGTATTTGAACAAAAGCACAAACAGTTTTGTGTTTAGGTTCAATTTTGTATCTCGTGTTTGCATTACGTCAAATTTTATGCTCTACTGCAAACATGAATGTGGCGGATTGCGATATTTCCTTGCGTCGTAAACGAAAACCAAATGGACGGATTCTACATTTCTAAAATCTACAAGCATATAACACAAGGACTTTCCCATCACTGGAACAGTATTTACGCCTACAAACTGATACACTCAGTACTTCTGGGGTAAACACTGAATGCAAGCACGCGGACTCCCGCACTGAGTAAACTAACTGATTACACAAATAAGTATCATTACGGCACTATTTACATTTATTTGCCCGTCGGCGTTTATTTTTATACCGTATGATCTCTACTTATTAAGTGGAAGAGGATACATAAATTTTGTATTCTCCCAGAGAGAATATCCTCCGTTTACACACTTGGATGAAAACGAGAGAAAAATGAATAGGCAAGTAGTGATATCAAAACCTTCCTAAAGATCATTTTCATTCCAGTCCAGTGAGGAAGAGAGAGATAAAAATACTGCATATATTTTCAGTTTATTTTTGCTGTTACAGAAGGTTGTGTAAGTCTGGATACCGAAACAGCAAAATACAGAAATTTAAGTTTCGGTGAAATGCAAGCGTCTATGCCTTAACGTGTGCGCCATCACTAATTAGTTTCTGAGGTTATGTGAAATAGGTGAATTGTTTGTTCCTAGTTCAGCCAGCGACAAAAACAGCATATACACACACGCGCGAACACGCGCACACACGTAGGACTAACACGCAACAGTAGAATTACGAAATTAGTAACCAAACACACCTATCAGAATAGCGACGACCAGGTGGAAAATAAAAACTCTCCTAAGTCAGACAGAGCTGAACCCGGTTATAACGACATCGTTTAATGCGATACCTCATCTATGGCATCAGATATTCTGTGGTATCGATTACAACAACCGGTTATAACAACTCTTTTATAACGACACAAAATATTCAGTCTGCCTCATGACGTTATAACCGAGCTCGTCTGTATATGAAAGAGAAGAAGAGACTACCCGACAGCCACATGGTTTACAGCACGCAGCATCCAGCGATTAAGGTCGTTGTGAAACACATGTGTGGGTACACAAGGAAAGAATCATGGATCAATTTAAGGTACTGTATTAGTATTCATTGGTCAAACAGGCAGAACATTAATAACCTTAGTGATATTAAGTAGCCTTTAACTTCGAAATCCGAACTAGCAGAAATTGTAACCACTAAACCATTACAGAAGAGAAAATAGTAAAACCGTTGCAAAATTCTAGGTTTTCATGACCACGACTATAAAGACACCCGTCCCCTTGTTTACCATGATGAAGGAAGCAGTAAGTTGCTGTGAAAAGTCGGTATACATCTACCAGGCCAGGGTGATGTCACGTGACATGAAACAGCAATAGGCCTATAGGATACACAAAATTATTGTTTAATACTCCTTAATTTTCTGGGGTTCTGGTCAACAGATGAAATAACATAAGACTGTGTTTTAAGCTGATGGCAATGATGATGATGCCGATGACAACACCGTCAGCAACTACAACAAAAACGTATTTCTTGGATTGATCTTTCTCTGAATTCCAGAAACCCCACCTGTAGGGCTTATTTGTGCTACAGCGATGGCCCACAGTATGTGGGAAAGGTAATTTGCGCGTTGCTTTGTCACATTTTAATGTAAATTAAATGACGAACCGTGACACAACTTTCCACAATACGGGATCTGGCCTACATACAGAGAATCATGTACAAATGATATTGCAATGACGATGGAATAAAAATGAGCGAATGGTTGCCCGTCTCTTTATCAGACTGACCGTTATTTAGAGTAAGGAGCCAGACGACCTTTTGTGCTTTTTTGACGACACTGTATCATCTACAACGGCCAAGAAGACTGCTTGACCCTTGATGATGGGACCGACAGGTTGTCTCGAAACGTCGGTAAATAATTACTAATCTACGCCATGTAACATCCCAGAAGAACGAAGATCTCATTTACGCCGTGGGGGAAGCCTGCAATCACGCATAAAAAATTCCAACCAAAATCGTGACAGTAGTTTAATTACGGCAGAACTAACTAAATAACTCCACGCAGGAGGGTCCTTCTCTAGAACCTAACAATCGGTCAGCTACTCTTGAAATTTCCCTCTTTTATTGACCCGAAAGTTCATTACCGTGTTCACAAAAGTTCGACACTGGTCTCCCTTGTGAGCTAGATGAATATAATGCACAACCTCCCACCCTGTTCCTTTAACCTTTTAAAGCCTAGCGGTAACTTTACGTACCACCAGGTTTAACATTAACAAATTCTACGTGGTGCCCACATTTCGTTTATGTGTTTTGTACGGATCTCAGAACAAACAGCAACTTTTGCCTTATAAAACATTAAGAGACTGGTTTTTATAACCGAGAAGAAGAGTGTTTACTACGCGGTACGGACTGAGTCCTTATATACAACACACTTTTCGTCTTTAAAGGGTTAAGGTGCGTTTTAATGGCACTCTTCCCTCTACGTCCACATCTTCCCACTGATCTCTTCCGTTTACGTTTTTGAATCACACTTAGTATGCACACAGAACACAAAACGCGCTTAACAGTCTAACAAATGGCGTCAAATTTAGTCATACGAAAGTCGATTTCACGAGTTCAAATTCCTGACGATATTAATGATAAGTCACAGAGACGCTAACGCGCCGTAACATGTCGGTAAATCATTCAGCTGTCACTTCTACGAAATTAGCAGAAGAAATATACTATACACATTTTGGATGTGGGACTGAGGAAAATTATGGCAGCCTAAATCGGAGCTGATGTAGGTACTTGTATGCCGGTTTACATACATCGCAACATGAACGTGCGATATCGTGTCTTCAGCAGGCACATCTCGCAATTTAACGGCGTATGTACGTACAATACAGCGTAACGGTAGAGATGTCAGGCTGAAACCCTCGCAACTCATGTTTATGCAACTGGCATAACGGAGAAAACATTTGCAGTGCGAATCGGGTTATTTGAGCGTGTGTTATTCTGGTAACGGAACCAGGACTCATGCGGAAGCAGTAACCAAGAATTGTCTTCAAGATTCAGTTGTTACCGATGTTTGCTGATAGACACGTAGACTACAGCCCCTTAAAAATGATATATAAAACACATTAAACATCAAGATTTAGAATTTAACACTGTCCATAGCGTGTAGGTCTGTACCTTACAGCAATAAACATGAACACCAACTGGTACACAATGTTAAAACAACATGCAATCACATTTACACAAATCCGGACATTTTTCGGTGCACGAACACATCACCTTCAGGGTGAACCATATTTAACACTTAAAAACACAAAAGCACTGTGGTTAAAATGTTCATTTAGCTTGCGCTGTGTAATTATGTATTCCGTATCATTCTTACAACAGAAAAACATTTAGTGCCCTATATAGCATTCATCGATTCGTCTTTCTGCTGAAAGCATGCTGTTCACCGTAACGTACGAACGGATTCTTTATATACAATGTCCAGGTTAGACGTCAGGCTAGACTCTCTCTTTAGTGCGTGTTTCTCTCCCACATTACGACAGGGCTTTGGTTAGACGTCGATTCGGCTTTGTAAGAAATATAACCTACCAACAAACATGCCTGATGATTACCGGTATGTCGAAACATGTTGCCATTCTTAATGTGACAATGTAACTGCTAAAACCTAATAAAACTGTGAGGACGGACAAAATAATCATTACACTATATACAGTTCCCTTTAATTGATTCCTAGAAGAGATTGTAAAAATCGCTGGTCAAATATAACTGCCTTTCACAGTACCTTTAACCTTTTAAAGCCTAGCGGTAACTTTACGTACCACCAGGTTTAACATTAAAAAATTCTACGTGGTGCCCACATTGCGTTTATGTGTTTTGTACGGATCTCAGAACAAACAGCAACTTTTGCCTTATAAAACATTAAGAGACTGGTTTTTATAACCGAAGTGGAGAGTGTTTACAGCGCGGTACGCACTGAGTCCTTACATAAAACAGATACGCTTCGTTTTTAAAGGGTTAAGACGTCTATAATAGGGAAACATCCGATTCCGTCTCCTGGTCAACTTCCCATTTTTCTTTGACTTGTACCCCACATGACTGACATAGGCCCAAATTAAATTAGAGAATTTACGACACCAACTGCGCTCCGAAAACCGGAATTGGTTGACACGGAACCCCAGGCCACCTGAAGGCGGTCAGCGTTTGCTGGGAACCCAAAAAATGGTGGAGTCACAGGCCCACTTGCTGAGTTCCATCGTTTTAATGTTTTAAGTTCCCTGTGTCTTGCGTGCTGCTATTACTCCATTCTACTTTACTTCTACGACTCTGGAGTTATTATGAACATGAATTTATAGTTCATCTGCGTAACTCGTAACACCTTATTTTTCAAAGTGACACTAAAAGTCTAAATGCTTTCCTACGGGGTAATCCGGGAGCCACGTACAAAGGTACTTGTCTGCCAGCCCAGTTATTGCCTTCTCAAACCGTGCACGTGTATAATCACCGTAGCTTGCCTATATCACACCCAAGTCTGCTGTTCTCTCTGCTTACAAGGAAACCCAACATAAGCTACACCAAAGACGACATAAGATTCCAGCGGACTTTGTGCCCTATTCGTACTACGGAAGGGGGGGGGGGGGGGCGCAGGTCTCATTCGGTACTGCTTCGAAGACGTAACTAGGTCTAATGTGAGCCCACTGTCTACTTTCCGAGTTAAATTGGGGAAGAGAATGCACCACAAGTGTTAATTAAATGTGTACGAAATGGGAAAGGAAGACTGTAGGTATGAGGAAGGGATGGGGTTGGGACCGGGGGGGGGGGAGCAAAGGGCGTCGTAACAGTCAGGACCGGGGAGATTGCGGAAGGAGTTAATTGCCAACCACTTTGTTCAGCAAATCAAAGAGGCAGGTCGGGGTTATGGTCATGGATGTGGAGGTGAGGCCATTGAGAAGGCAGAAGGCAGTTCCTGCTGGAACTCGGGCACTTCCTGCCAACTTCAGTCACATAAGATCACCAATAAATGTTTCGTGGTTTTGCCTTGGTGCCTCACTTCAGGCCGATCCCAGTGGCCGCGAGGTCTAAGACGTAGATCTGCGGCCGAGCGCTTGCTGGGATCGTGGGTTCGAATCTCATCGGGGGCATGGATGTTTGTCTCTTGTACAGTGTTTGTGTTGTCAGGTAGAGGTCTCTGCGACGGGCCGATCCCTCATCCAGAGGAGTCCTACCGACTGTGGTGTGTGTCTGAGTGTGATCAAGTGAAAATAAACGACCTCGACGCCTGCTGTGAACAGGTAGAAGAGGGAAGGACTGCGACGAAGATGATGACGCGTCACTTCTGTGAACGAAATCTCGCACACGTCTTGCTAACTGAGCAAATGCTGATACATGTTGACGTCAATAATGTGGGTCTATACACCCAGCAATGCTGATGTCCTTAGTAGGCCCAACCAAGCTTCATGAGTGATGGAGAATTATGGTAACGGTATGGTTCTTATCGTGTTGAAGAAATTAATCCATGGGGGAGGGTGGGGGGTGCAAACTATTGCACTTGTAAAAAGAAAGGACATGACATCTCCACAGCCTGTTACCAATTACAGTCCCAGGCTAGACATTGTAAACATGATTTTTTCTATAGTTACTATCTCAAACGCATTTTACAAGGTGCCACTAAGAGATGAGCAGACTACACGACATGCAAAATTACGGGCAATGCTCCGACTTCTTTGAAGAGTAAATGGCTAAAAAATGCAGCCTTTACATTTACAGAAATCTCGCTAATTTTATATACGTGACATGTGAAGGGCATGATATAATGTGGGTAAAGAAACCCCCAGGAAGGGTTTGCAGAAACATTTATGAAAACCGAACACCGATGACGCTGTGTACGTTGCTGTTCCGAAGAATTGCCCTTGTACATTTGCCTGTCCTCAGATGAGAGTTATTTGTCACATACAGTATAACGGATATCACAATTCAAATCTCAGTGACTGGACAGTTACCATCATCTTGAAAATATTTTACGCAACAGTTACGTTGTTATATTCCATTTCCCTACAGAATTATACCTACAAAGCTGTGCGCTTTTAAACTGTGTCCTTCATCACTACGCAGTACTTCACATTCATATATCGGACGGCTGTATCAATACTCCCACTTCAGGCATTCCGACAGTAGCAAAACTGGTTACAAGACAACGCGATCGGAAGGATGTCATTAGCACCGTGTTCAATGAGACTTCATGCAAATCTGTCAGTTAGTAACACAGATGTCTGTAGTGAATTCGTAGTACAGAGGAAATGATCGACATATCGAAAGACAGAAATGCGATCCTTCGGAATCCTAAGATGGTACTAAGAACTGAAGTAACATTCAATTTAGACACTGTGATAGTATCAAACTATTTCATACAAAAATGTTAGACAATACTTAATTTGAAAATAACTATTATCCTCGTCAACACAATACAGTACGACACAATACAGCACGACACAATACAGCACGGCACAATACAGTACGACACAATACAGCACGACACAATACAGTACGGCACAATACAGCACGACACAATACAGCACAACACAATACAGCACGACACAATGCACTACGGCACAATACAGCACGACACAATACAGTATGACACAATACAGCACGACACAATACAGCACGACACAATGCACTACGGCACAATACAGCACGACACAATAGAGTACGACACAATAGAGTACAGTAAAATAAAATATAATATTTGTGTTCTTTTTATGTCTCTCCTCGAGAAGAATGAGACGGGCGGGGTATGTAGCACGTATGTGGGAAAAGAGAGGTGCATACACAATTTTGGTGGGGAGACCTGAAGGAAGGCGACCACTTGGGAGACCCAGGCGTAGATGGGAGGATAATATTATAATGGATCTTCAAGACGTGGGATGGGGGCGCATGGACTGAATTGAGCTGGCTCTGGATATAGACAGGTGGCAGGCTCTTGTGAATACGGTAATGAACCTCTGGGCTCCATAAAATGCGGGAAGTTCTTGACTTGCTGAGAAACTGTTAGTTTCTCAAGAAGGCCTCTGCTCCATGGAGTTAGTTATTTAGTTATTTAGTTAATTAGTTAGTATGTCTCTCCTCGTACTGGAAATAATTCATGGTATGGAGTCCAATAGATTACCAACAGCTCACCGAATACACACAGCACATTCAGCAGGTGTTTTACAGAGCTTTCTTTCCTGATTTACTTAGACGCTTAAACTTTTAAAGCCTAGCGGTAACTTTACACACCGCCAGGTTTAACATTAAAAAATTCTACGTGGTGCCCACATTGCTTTTATGTGTTTTGGACGGATCTCAGAACAAACAGCAACTTTTGCCTTATAAAACGTCAAGAGAGTGGTTCTTATAACCGAAGTGGAGAGTGTTTACAGCGCGGTACGCACTGAGTCCTTATATAAAACAGATACGCTTCTTCTTTAAAGTGTTAAAGCCCAGCGGTTACCTTATGAGCACGAGGTTTAATGTTCAACAAGTCTACATTCTGCCCACACAGTGTATTTATGTGTTGCACGTGGATGAGAACAAACAGCGACTATTCCCTTACACAGCGTTAATAGACTGATGTCTATAACGGGGATGAAGCGTGTTTACTGCGCGGTACGAGTTTGGTTTTTAAATACATTACGTTTCTTCATTTAAAAGCTTAATAAAGTTTTCTAATCCACGTAGGCATAGGCTTTATAAAACTGAAAGGAAGGACGAAGAATAAATTGGGAAGAAGTGTGTAATAAGATGCGTAACACATTACCTGCTGTTCCAGAATATATCTGGAGAAATGGAAGATATGCATAGAAAACTTCAGTATTAACAGAAATTCGAAAAGATTTTCAAACTCCAAACGTCCCGCACAAAAAGCATTTATAATGAATGATAAAATTTACACCACAACGTTTGATACAATTAGTAGAGTGCTTTACGTAACAGCTTTACGTAAATGTTTGGAAATCCATATGTAAATCTGTGGGAAGAAGATCAATAAAAAAGACACGGCTACGTCTTGCTCTGAAAGCAAGAATTCCGATCTTAGAAGTACAGCAGAGCATATTTATGCCCTGATACAGCACGAAAGCAAGCCTTCATGTGTACATTATGTGTTCCGAGCGCCCCTTCTGTCTGCCTTACGCTAACGTGGGCTTAAATAAACCACACAAGTCGAAGACTACTTAACGACAAAATTATCAAGAAAACGGCTTAACCAGAGAAGTACTTTTGCTGCAGGGAACTTCTCATTTTCTTTCTTCCCAGCTCTCCTGACATGCGATAAGGAAATCCTGATGAATGAAGACAACGGTTGTTTTTCAAGTCTCGTTACCCCCCCCCCCCCCAATGGAGCAACTGCTCAATCCCCTCATACCACACCACTTACAAACCACCCCCTTCCCTTCACAACCAAAAGGGAATTGGGTGAAATATCTCAGATAAAACCTTAGCATTTTTCACCAGTCAGGTTGAGATTTAAGAAGAGAAGTTGGAGGGATCATGGTGACTGGCCCGAAGATTTGGCCACCGAGGTGAATACGTCGCGCTGATCCGTCCACCGGACGCTCGGACTTATGTGTCCATGTACGAAGGACAGACACAGAGAGAGAGAGAGACAGACAGAGATAGGAAGAGATAAGTGACGCATGTAACAAAGAGATGGAGGGTGTGAAAAGGCAAGAAGCGGTCTAGCGGATGTGCGAAGTGATAGCAGCGGACAAAATATCCTGCAATTCGTTTCATTCCAGCACCCTTACAGCTTCTCAATCCTAGGCGAGAAAAGTAACAAAGAGACGATAATATGTCAAACGCGTTTCGTGAAAGAAGGGGAACTCGTGCTTAGTGCAGTGGATTCGCGGCAACAAATATTGCTGGCGTCTGGGGCACCAGAAATTGACAGACATTCGAAAACCTACTTCATTCACATGTTTTCGTATCATCTTGACAGAACATCTACATTCTCGCTCCGAACACCAGACTAAACTCGGCTAAGCACAGAGCAATTCGCAAGTAATTACCTTTAACCTTTCCAAGCCTAGCGGTAACTTTACGTACCACCAGGTTTAACATTCAAAAATTCTACGTGGTGCCCACATTGCCTTTATGTGTTTTGTACGGATCTCAGAACAAACAGCAACTTTTGCCTTATAAAACATTAACAGACTGGTTTTTATAACCGAAGTGGAGAGTGTTTACAGCGCGGTACGCACTGAGTCCGTATATAAAGCAGATACGCTTCGTCTTTAAAGGGTTAAATAAACATCTTAATGATTACAAACAAATAAAGGAACAACGCTCAGGATAGGGACAGGTGGCGGGCTCTTGTGAATGCGGTAATGAACCTCCGGGTTCCATAAAATGCGGGCAATTTCTTGACTAGCTGAGAAACTGTTAGCTTCTCAAGAAGGCTTCTACTTCATGGAGTTAGTTAGTTAAAGGAACGCCGATATTTCTCGATCATTAGAGAGATGAATTTGATTCCTTATTCTGAAGACGAGTTCAGAGTAGGGGCGCCATAGAACTGACAAAATTATGTTCAGTTCAGTAATTTTTTCATTCTAGTGAATAGACAATTATAAAAGTACACACAGTAAATGATCAATTAGTTAATTTAAGACAAACTAAATAAAAGAACAACTATATTTTTGGACGCTTTAAAAGCAAAGAAATGACTAAGCCAAGGCACCTGCTGTAATGGAATCGTATATCCGTGTTCCAAAAAGTTGCAGCAAGTTACTTCTGCTAACGTAATGGGCAGAAGAACATTCTCTAGCTCGCCTTAACCTTTTAAAGCCTAGCGGTAACTTTACGTACCACCAGGTTTAACATCAACAAATTCTACGTGGTGCCCACATTGCGTTTGTGTGTTTTGTACGGATCTCAGAACAAACAGCAACTTTTGCCTTATAAAACATTAAGAGACTGGTTTTTATAACCGAAGTGGAGAGTGTTTACAGCGCGGTACGCACTGAGTCCTTATATAAAGCAGACACGCTTCGTCTTTAAAGGGTTAATTACGCATGCAAATCCACACAGCTCCTGAAAGCGTTTAACTTAGTTCTAAAGGAGTGACTAAAGAAAATAGACGTTTGGGGTTGGTATAAAATTCAAGTTATACCACATTCTATTATACAAGAATAAGCATTAAAAGATACAATTATTAAATTAATTTCGCTCATGACCTTGAAATAAATTAGAACACTGGAATTAAGATAGTTCAAAAAGATTATGTTCAAAAACCATCAATCAGACTTCAAAGACAGTGCAGTCCGAAAAAGGGGCGAAGAGAGAGAGAGAGAGAGAGAGTATGCTACTGCTACAGTATACCTCGACACCCGACACGATACACTGCACGGCCCCCTGATGATGGCACCTCAGTGCCGAAACATGTAGGAGTGTTGTAGTAGCTCATGAATGTATTTTGTCCAGTGAGTAAGTGGGTTAGTGCAATAATAATAATAATAATAATAATAATAATAATAATACTTTCCAACAGACCTGACACAACTTTCACGAACAAGAAAACAAAAAATACATTTCTAATATACATAGCTATTCCAAATACACACAATCTCGCCAAAACAATAACCGAAAAACAAAACAAGTACCAAGAACTGGCGAACGAAATACGTGTTATGTGGAAGCAGGACGCAGTACGCGCGGTCCCGATAGTAATTGCAGGCACGGGAATAATTCCAAAGTCACTGTCACAAAGTTTAAAGAGACTTAACCTGCACCCAAACACATATATACAGATGCAAAAAGTGGTAATTCTTGGCACATGTTCAGTTGTAAGAAATTTCCTAAATTACACATAAGACCACCGAGCCTAATCCCGTTGATGATACATCCCAGGATAGGTGAATGTTTCCCAGCTAAAGCTGAGAAGTGAGAAATTCGGATAATAATAATAATAATAATAATAATAATAATAACAATTTTAGCAGTAATTCGCTACCCGCGATGAATTCACCGACAGCATGAACACAAGCACGGCTCAGGTACTGAGATTTCGCGTGAAGCTCAGAATCTGTATATATGTGATGGCACGTCGTTCAAACTGAACCCTGCAGGTGTAACGACAAAAGCAGAATATTTCGTTTCGTAATATCGGATTTAGCAATATCTGCTACAATACCAGCCGCAACATTCTAGTCCCAGTGGCCGCGCGGTCTAAGGCGTGGGTCTGCGGCCCCTCGCTTGCTGGAATTGTGGGTTCGAATTCCCCCGGAGGCATGGATGTTTGTCTCTTGTGATTATTGTGTGTTGTCAGGTAGAGGTCTTTGCGACGGGCTGATCACTCGTCCAGAGGAGTCCTATCGAGTGTGGTGTGTCTGAGTGTGATCGTGAAGCCTGGATAATGAAGAGGCCCTGGCCCACTAGGGGCTGTTGCGCCATGGAAAAAAAATGAGCTGAAACATGCATAAGAGCTTATGGCTACCGAATTAACCACACTAACCAAAGCCCTCCTTGAAAAGCTAACAGGTCCTCAGCTAGCCAAGAAATTGACCTAATTTCAAGGCAACCCACAGTTCATTATTATCCAGTCACCGCGCCCTAACCTGAGACAGATGAATCCAGTCCACGCCATCGCATCCTATCCCTTTATGACCAATTTTAATATTATACTAAGTCTTGGAAGTACTGGACAAAGTATCGCATTATCAAAATGTAACGACTATTACGCACTAGGAAAAATAATTACAACTTCGGATTTTTGCAATTCAAATAAATTGCAGAAATATTTAATGACTGTCGTCCACAAGAAGAGTGACCAGGCTACGGACTGGCCAACCCCCCTGAGGGCAAAGCATTTTTTTTGTCAATACAGTGCAGACCGGCTTTGGGGACCAACCAGCTGCCTACTCAATGGTTGTCGGGGTTCCTTTCGCGGGCGTAAAGCTGCCGGGGAGTGATGTTGATCACTCACCTCCATTAACAGCCAAGGGTAAGAATGAGTGGAGCTACAACTCTACTCCCCCTATACGCCATCCTGGCGTAAACAGCGATAACTTTACCTATTTTAACATAAGAATGATTAAAATGATGCATTACTCTAAAGGTTTCTGTTTCGGAAAAAAGGCCAACAAGAATATCAGCAAAAGGTGTAGTCTACGGGATGACACAAGATGTATTTTCTCTACGATGCATTTGAATACAAACTTCTAATGAGAAATAATAATTGTCACTGAAATGCACGTGTCACAGCATGCAAAACTGATAACGGTATGGGGCCGATATGGCCGTATTGCCGTAGGTAGTAACTGTTAACGCATGCAGGCAGATCCCTTCGGAAGACGGGCCCGCTAAACAGCACTAGTAATCGATAGATAATTGGAAGCAGAGAAATCTTTGTTGCTATCATTAGTTCGACAGACAGCTGCCACCATTTGGAAGGGATTCACGTAATGCCCTTGCAAATCTCCACCCTACAGCTTTCAGTTCAAATGCCTGGCACCAGATTTGTAATTTGACTAAACCAGTTTCTTGCAAAACGAGATACAAAGATTTCAGGCTTCCATCGCAGTGTAAATGATATCTGCGCTGTTTTTGGATTTTACGCAGCGTAGAATGGTAGTTTCTTTACGACGTTTCAGAACACTCTATCAGTCGTGTCTTCAAAGGTCAACCTGTTTGACCCTTGAAGAAGGGAGTGATAAGTTGCTCCAAAACTTCTGTAAAAAAAACCACCATTCTAAGGTGCGTAAAACTGCAAAAACAGCGCAGATATCGAAATACAGAGCTTCAAAATCCGTCGGAAGAAAAGGTTGGGTTGATATACATAATCTTTTCAAGAATAGAACAGTGTGAAAGTTGTCTAATTATAAACATAAAATCCGAACCATACAACACTTAGTAGAAGAATATCATATGTTCCTTACATTTGTACTACATGTTTCGGCCAATTCACATGGCCACCATACGGCAGTCATACGAAACATATGTATGGTGACTTCCACACGTATAACATTTTTACCTGGGTCTAAAACATTGTACTGATGGCCTGATGACGAAAGTATAAGGCTTATATAGTTTTATACTTTCCTCGGTAAGTTCTACGCTCTTCTGGGGCATTACGCAGCATATAGAGTCGTAATTCCGGACCGACGTTTAAGGACAACCTATCGGTCCCATCTTCAAGGATCAAGGAGTCCAAGAACACTGCTTGACTCTTGAAGATGGGACCGATAGGTTGTCCCGAAACGTCGGTGTGGAATTAGCACTCTACGCTGCGTAAAGTCCCAGAAGAGCGCAAATCTCTTCTACATAGCAGCGGCGGAAGTCCGAAACTACTCCCTTCTTCGGTAAATTTGATATCGTCAACATAAGCGTCTCGAATTCTTGACATGAATTTGGAATACGTGCATGAAGTTCAGATATTCATCCAAATATAAGGCAGCTGATCGGGGGGGTAGGCGTGGGGGATTTCCGCGTCCACATCCATTTTTCTTGGTTATTAAAAATGGTTGACACTTTCATGTTTGAACCATCGGCGAGGTATTCTATTCAAGTAATTTATATTTGCAGAAATCCAGTCGAAATCTGTCTAAACACAATTAAGTTTCATTTATTATGTAGAACTACAGGTTTCGACATATTTCAGGTCATTCTCAGCTTCGCCATTTGTATTTAAAACATATTAAGGAAGAACACACGTTATATATATCTCACATAAGTTATACATAACCTATATTCTTTCCTCACTATGTTTTAAACCTAAACCGTGGCCCTGATGATGACGTTAAATCAGTCGAAACATGTAGCTACACATAATAAATGAAATTAAGTTGTGTTTGTATGTATTTGGAGAGGATTTCTGTTACGAACAGCACAACAGAGTGACATATTTTAAAATAATTTATGTTGATGCAATCACGGGATTTACCGTAACACTGACAGCTACGTTGACTCAGCCGCATTTCCTGGCTTATTCACCACATTTGTGGCGTGCCAGAAAATCCTGCTGTCCACCCCTGCTCCAGATAAACGTTAGGGTGCTACCCTAAATTAGGTCACTAGTGCTTCCTTTCCTGTCATTCCCAATTCATCATCCAATTTCATCCTACACATTAGAAACCACGTGACACAACGACTTCAAATTTAACAACATATGCCAACTTCTAAAGCGAAATTCCTTACGCGGTACATTAAAATGTATAAAGTGTCATAATTTATTCACAGGCCTATCCTTAATTCACTGTGTTATAAGGAGTCTGAGCTCCATCATGAAAACTTAACCTCAGCAGAATTTACATATTTATTTTAATGCTTCTTCTGTATCGTGTGTATTCATTGTATTCTTTCGTATAATTTGTATTTTACTGGCTAAAATCATGAAATGATTCCAACGATGTTTATATACATGATGGTAAATATGTTAGGTACTAAAGAACAGAAAGCTAAATAAAGACGCTGAAGGAATGAAGGGCATATTTGCCACTAAAAGAACACAATTTTGGTCCCACGCACATTACTATGCAGTATGGCTAACTAACGAGAGACTTTAAGCCTTGCTCCGCGAAGAAGCTCCTTCACCACGTGTCATGGCACGCACCCACCGATTACAGACATACCTAAACAAACTGTGCATGCATTTCCTTCAGAATCTGCTAGCCTAAATACAGTCGAACCCGGTTATAACGACATCGGTTTATACGACACCTCGTTTATAACGTCAGATATTCTTCGTCACCTATTAATTCCTCACTGTTAACCACAACATTATTCTCCTCGGTTACAACGACACCCGTTTATAACGACACACAACAGTCAATCCCTTTCATAACGTTATAACCGAGCTTGAATGTGTTTAGCTTGTTACGAAATTCGTAATTTATGGAATATGAAATTTCAGTAAAATTTATTAACCCTTACCGGACCAATGTCGAGTTAGAATGGACAGCGTTTTCGGCTGTATCATGTCCAGTGTCGAACTCAAATCAACACCTCAATTTACATTGTTTTATGTTGGGTTTCCCTGAGTACCTGTTGTATAGTAGCTGAATTTGAACTTTGAAAATTAGACATTTTCAGGAAAATTAAATTGGACCAGGCTGTTGGTACTCACACGAAAAATTTCGCCTCCGAAGCGTTAAAGGACAATGCCTGACCACATTCCGAGCCACCCCACTTCACATTACACCTACGTAATCACAGACTACCGATATTATTTCCAAATAATATTCACTACCGACAAATTTAAAATTTAACTCCATACATACATCCTTAGCCGATCCCAGTGGCGGCGCGGTCTAATGCGTGGGTCTGCGGCCGAGCGCTTGCTGGGATCGTGGGTTCGAATTCCGCCGGGGGCATGGATTTTTGTCTCTTGTACAGTGTTTGTGTTGTCAGGTAGAGGTGTCTGCGACGGGCCGATCCCTCGTCCAGAGGAGTCCCACCGACTGTGGTGTGTGTCTGAGTGTGATCAAGTGAAAATAAAAACAACCTCGACACCTGCTGTGAGTAGGTAGAAGAGGGAAGGACTACGAAATGAGACGCAACATACATCCTTAGTATATCAGCTTTCCCTGAATATGGCTATAAGAAATAGCCGAAACAGGTTGCAGTAGTCTCCTATATACGTGGATAAGTGAAATTCATTATGCAATGTGTTGGTACGTAATAAAACTTACTTATGCATATCTAGTGCATGGAAGACATGCAATATCGACAAGAAATAATCAGTATTTGAGTCTTTACAGAATAAAGACAACACTATCCTCATGTGGGCCGCGATAGCTCAGTCGGTATAGCGACTCGCTACGGGCTGGACGGTCGGGGGATCGAATCCCGGTGGGGGCGAGGTTTTCCGCAGCCGTCCAGACCGGTCCTGGGGCCCACCCAGCCTCCTGTACAATGGGTACCGGGTCTCTTTCCCTGGGGTAAAGCGGCCGGGGCGTGGGGCTAGCCACCCCATCCCCTCCTCGTGCCGAAGCTCACGAACGGGTAGAGCTATACCTCTACTCCCCCTCTTGGGCCCTCAGGGCCTGTTATAGGTTGAATCTTTACCTTTACTATCTTCACGTGCCTCTTTTTTCTTATCCTACTATATGTTTCGCCCGCGAAAGCTGGCCATCATCAGGTGGAAACTCACAAAATCATAAAATAAACATGTTGTAACACAACACAAAAGGAGGATGAAGCTAGCGTTGCGTTTATTCTGTAAATATTGAATTAGTGATTATATATATATATATGCACAACGGGAAGATGATTCCAAAATTTCGTTTCATTTCGCAGTCCTTACCTCTTCTACCTACTTGTTCACAGCAGGTGTCGAGGTTGTTTATTTTCACTTGATCACACTCAGACACACACCACAGTCGGTAGGACTCCTCTGGACGAGGGATCGGCCTGTCGCAGAGACCTCTACCTGACAACACAAACACTCACATGGGACAAACATCCATGCCCCAGTGGGATTCGAACCCACGATCCCAACAAGCGCTCGGCCGCAGACCTACGCCTTAGACCGCGCGGCCACTGGGCTCGGCTTCCAAAATTTCAATACCAAATAAATTAAACAAAGACAGGCCTGAAGTTTAGGTTGCCTAACGCGCAATTTAATAACTGATCGCGTATCCAAGTTACGTTAGAAGTGGCGCTGCACATCCATAATAATACAAACATTAAATCAGAAACCTGGAGAGCAAACAACAGAAACAGCCGTACTGCAGAAGGTAAATAATTAGTTTACAAGGAATTTTACAGAATTGTAAAATGTATATGCTCCCTGACGAATGGAAAGAGAGATGCGTGTGTGTGTGTGTGTGTGTGTGTGTGTGTGTGTGTGTGTGTGTGTGATATTATAATGGAGGGCAGAAGTTGTCCAAAGCAACCGGTCTGGTTCTGTGCGCTAAACACACCTACAAAAGTATAAAGGACGTTAATTCATTTCTGATTTTACAATCCAAAGCTGCCAGCATAAATACAGTAGCACGCGTCATACAAAGCACGGCGCGCAGCTTGCATTTCTACATTCGTGGCAAAAATAAAGTACGGGGATGGAGGAAGAAAGGCATTTATATGAACAAATAAAGGCCTTGTGATGTGAAATATTTAAAAATCAGAGGTAGGAACTACATTTGTGGAAGTATATTATTTAAGACTGACAGAAAATGTGTATTTTTTTATCTTATTTCATTGTAACATACAGTCTGACCTTGTTACACGCAGGCAAGCGCGCACGCACAAACACGTAACACATAAATTAACCCTTTAAAACGAAGCGTGTCTGTTTTAAATAAGGACTCAGTGCATACCGCGCTGTAAACACTCTCCACTTCGGTTATAAGAACCAGTCTCTTAATGTTTTATAAGGCAAAAGTTGCTGTTCCACGAACATTGCTTCCGGTTCCTTGACGATATTTTGCAACTGAAGCTGCAAGTTAGAAAGGTTCAGGGGCGCACCCAATGGAGGGGCTGCCGGGCTGCGGCCACCCCTAAACCCCCCAAAAACGGAAATTTAAAAAAATACAGATTTAGTAGGTATTATGATATCAGAAGTTTTACGTGATTTCCCTTAGAGCTGAAATCAGCCATTGAAATCGGCTGATGACTAATACGTTAGAATGCTGAAAAATAAATTTATAAAATTAAAGAAACAAGAAGATAGAACACTGTGATTGAGTCATGGAACATGTAGTTATATTTGTATGTATATAAACGCAGTTGAAAAAAGGGTTATTTTGTACTCACAAGATTTTTAAAACATAATTTTTAAAATCGAACACAAATTATAGATAGCCTCAGGTTCCCCCCCCCCCCCCCCCCGAAAGAAAAATTCTGCGTGCGCACCTGCAAATATTAGTTCATTAATTTACTTCCCACACAACAGGAAGCAGCTAGTGTGGAATTAAGAGCCACGTTGTTTTCGGTTTACAGGACCTGAACTATTTGTGGGATGTTCGGAAGGCAGCTGTTGTGGGTTACCTTGCTGCACCGCCCACTGATTAAGGTCTCACATCACACGTTGGGTCCCTACTGTAAGACGGCACTCTCTGGGAAAGTTTCCTAGCCATTTCCTGGTGCTGGAAAACTGAAATACTGTGGTATTCTGGTAAAGCTGCGTATTCAGGCGTGTGCACGCAATGCTGAATGTGCACGTGAAAGTACGCATGTTAAGGGTTACGTACATATGTACAGTACGCACAGCTATATGTATGTGTCCGTCAGTATGCACGTATGTGGGCCGGTAAGCACGTAGGTATACCACGATTACATTCATAAAGTCCTCACCATTTTGCATGACAACCTTAGCACCAGGGTCACCTTCTTCCTACCACAGTCAGGTGATTGCAGCTGCTAGGTAAAAAGGCGAACACTGGCACCTCCACCGCTACGATTACAGAAACACACTGACCTACGGAAGCTTTCCTGAATTGTTACATCATCCTAGGCTCGCTAATGTTACTTGCGCCTGAAGCTGGAGACTTTGTGCAATTACTCCTGCTATAGGTAGGTAGGTGGGTAAGTAAATACACAGTAATGAGGGAGGTAGGCAGACAGGCAGGTAAGGGTAACACAAAACACACAGCGAAGAACCAAAGATATAATACTGTATACTAGGATTAACCTTGAATAACATGGACACTATGTAACGCTACAAACAATGTAATCAAACCTAAAAATTTCTGCAACCGACAATGAAACGCCAATTGGACGGGAAGTTTTAACGAGGAATTCAGGCAACAGAGTGGAAGTTCGGGTTCCCACACTCATGCCTGAAGCAGAAAGCGAAGGTTTAGTTCATATTATAGGGGTACAAAATGATCGAGCTACATAATTTATTGTAACACATTAAAACACTTCGAAAAGTTTTAGGTTCAACAAAATTTTGGAACTACGTAGCACCAAATATATACAAAAATTACGAACATAAAGGTTATATAAATTCTAAAACGTTTTGACGATGGTGTATAATATTGTGTGGTGATGGGTTTATGGATTTTATCCATCGTCCGAAGAGTAAAATATTAAAAGTATTAAAAAAAAATAAAATCATAACGTTTCGGAAGCTGGCTCTGCTTTCGTCCGCAGGTGAATGGAGGGGGAGAAGTGATGGAGGCTAGCTCTGTCTAAGGGGCCCAACAGAGTAGGTATTCTTCTCTTATCTCCTTTTCAAAGGCTTTATTACTTCTCTTTATGTTGTGATTTCCCCCAGTACAGTTTACAAACTCCAGTGATAACGGATACACAACTTCAGAAGGTTATGTACATCGGTTTCACGCTAATTTTCTGTATTTCAACCTATTTATGTGTATTCAGTGAAGGTGAACCTGGAGGTAATTCTCTGGAAATACCCTTTGTGCAACAGGAATACTGTAGCAAGAAAAAATGTAAACAACTGATCTTTTCCAGCTCCAGTGTAAAAGCGCTTTCATGTGTTTTGTCTGAACTTTTGTTGCTAATTGGTTTACATCAAAAAGGATACGGGTACGAGATTGAGGGGAATGTGCATGACGTCAGAGGGTGTGGGCAACTAAGTTACACAGCCACGGACGCTTCCACTGCTATACTGACACTTCCAGTAATCACGTAAATAACATTATAACGTATATATGTATATATATATTTGTTTTTTTCTAAATATAGTTATCATTTTAAAAGCCGAAATGAACTGTAATTACGCATTACTGCACAATAACTAAACTTATAGGAAATGCATATACAGTAAAGGCCGCCAACACAAATTATTCTTCATTTATTAAAAAATTAAAAATTGGCAACATGTTTCGACGACATAGGCGGTCATCATCAGGCCAAAATAAAAATGTAACAGGAAACACTTCCTGTCATTGAGATATCAATGACAGGAAGTGTTTCCTGTTACATAAAGTTCTGGGTTGTATATCAGCCATAAATATGACGATTTTTCTTTTGTAAAGTGAAGAGTTACCCCAAAAAATTATTCAAAGATTTTCACATTATTCTGATCAACACGCGCCAACATATCAAAAGAAGACACTCCTTTGGGAGACTCTACATACATTTTAAACTTTAGCCTATTTTAATATAGGAACTTTTAGTTACACACACACACACACACACACACACAGAGTCGAACCCGGTTATAACGACATCGCTTTATGGTACACCTCGCCTATAGCGTCAGATATTCTGTGGTACCAATTAATTCCTCACTGTTAACCATAACATTATACTCCTCGGTTATAACAACACTCTTTTATAACGACACAAAATATTCAGTCCCTTTCATGACGTTATAACCGAGTTCGACTGTATATACACCTTGTAAGTTTGTGATCTCGGGTCACGTATTACCGATGCGTATAGTTAAAAAAACGAATTTACATATTTACACAAATTTGAGCGGCTTGAATCTGATCGTCTGACGGTCGAAACATGTATCCTGATACGAATAAATATTTACCATCTAGCCAGTAAGAGTCGTGTAGAAAGGATATCAACAGTTTTCTCCTCTAATACAAGCACCGAACGGACATTTCTCGAAGAGAATGTTTGCCACGGTACGTGCCACACGTCACGTAGGCTTTTAATGCTAAGAATGAGTCGGTTTTATCGATTACAGCACAATTTCACTGTGACTTTTGGCAAACTGTGCACAAGTCTGACAGGTTCATCGTGACCTCAGAGCACACTGCACGGGCCCGTTATCTTGGAAACAAGCAACAGCACTCGAACTCACTCCAAAAACCTTCTTACCTAACCTAACTTATTTCTTCCTCCTTGCAATGTGTGTACTCCGGCTCAATGCGTTGCAAAATTTATTCCAACGGACCCTTGTCTCCTAGGGTTCAGGAACGACCTCGAATGAAGGATATGGGAAACCTATTCAGCTCATCCTCTTGTCTCTTCTTCTTCTTCCCTTACAATTTTCCTTTATTCAAGCCATTCTTTCCTCGACGCCCTTTAGCACATGAATACCAACCAATGGATTTTACTCTCCATATCGAATCCGCCATACTTTCGGTAAACAATGCCCTATTTAATTGCTTTTACACCCGTATGCACCCGCCTAGCCAAAATATACTAAAGTTGCTATGGTAACAGCTTCGGCAATCAAGTGCTACTGTTTAAATACAGGTTTCAGATATTTTTAAGGAAGTTTTATTTGAATTTCACCTCCCCCCCCTTAAAAATCCCACCCTCAATCCTTCGCTCGTTTCTACCCTCCTTGTTTTTATCATGGAAACGTCACTCCTTAATTTCGGTGATATATAATCGAAGAACGGGAGGGAAAAATTGGAGAGATGGAATTGGTATAGCCGGGTAACATAGAAACTTGTCCTTTTAAGTTACACAAAATTTGTAAATCGAATTCAGATGTGGGGATTAATTACTGTTCTTGAAGTGTGTAAGAGAAACACATATTAGACGACATTATATTTGAGTTTAATACATAATACTATGAAAATGGCGACACTAGCGACGATACGTGGTGTAAGCAGCGCTGGGGTGGTATTTATTACGTTTGTAACATAAAATATGAGACACGTTCAGAGTACATAATATTTAAACTTAAACTTGTTAGGTACATCATATTTCAAAAAAGAAAAATACAGTAAACGAAAGAAAGAAGAAAAATAACATACGCTTTATTTTGGGACATGACAATTGTTCCTCCCGTACACGTACCAGACAAATTATCGTCTAACCACCAGCCTTTGCGGTGCCCCTCAAGGAAACAGCAGCAGAAGGAATAAATCTGCGGGTGAGAAGTCTCCTCGGGTCTGAGTAACACCTAAGTTAAGGAAGCACTGCGGAAGGCATTTCACGTTACAAAGTTAAAGACAGGTGAAAATATTAAGTTGGTTTTGTAGCAATTTAAATACTACTCCGCTGAGACGGGGAGAACGAAGTCTGCAATAGGTTAAGGTGGGTAACTAACGATGCAAAACGAAGATCAACCCAATAATGGGAGAGGTGAAGTTACGGTGATGGGCTAGAGACTTTCCCTTCACCCTAACATCAACCAGAAACTCTCTTTTTACCCCTCTAGTACGAATGTGTTCTCTATCCCTCTCCCTCTCGCAATCATCCTCCTCCCCCCTAGGCAGGGGGCGACAAGACCTGACAGTCAATGTTAGAGGACAGGAGAACGGAATGGACACTTAGTGGTAATTACACTTCAGATCCAGCTAGCCTTCCCTCTATCACTCTCATTCAGTCCCACACACCAATGCTTCTGCCTTGTTAGTGTCGATTATATCACCTTTACGTAACAGAACATTAATAATTACTAAGACAAGGAACTGCATCCTACACATTTTACCCTACTGCAGACTCTATAGAAATGTAACACTCGCTTCGTCTTTCGTGCCCTCATGTTTTTGGATTCCCACCGTGGTTCTTATACAGAACACTAAAAACATTATGAAAATGTGAATTTTTTCCGGGATGTAAAAGAGTATCTTGGTAGAGATCCTGGACGCAGTTAAGCCTTCATTTCCAATTCCTTTAACACTTTGGACGGAACAATCAGTGAAAGTATGAACTTTCCTATCCAATGCCCCCCAGCTTTCCGAGACTTTTTTAACGTTCCCAGGCCTCGTCCGTTTGGTGAAAGCAACGTGTAGATGAAGATGAGTATGGAACAACGGTGGAATGACAATGACAGGGAGAAACCGAAATATTCGGAGAAAAATCTGTCCCAATGCCACACTGCCCATTATAAATCTCACACGTACTAAAATTGGATCGAACCCGGGCCTCCGCAGTAAAAAGCTGGAGAAGAAACGCCACAGCCATGGTACGGCCTTGGAAGACGGCCTTTAACCTGAATTATATTTAAAATATTCAGCTCGTACCGCGCAGTAAACACACTAAGTCTGGGATATAAAGAATCAAACAGTCTAATACAAGGAAATAAGTCTCTTGTCGCGATTCTTCGCAGGCACCTAATTCGGTTGGTTTCCTCAACCAAAACAGCACAGCGATTGTGTGATCAACACCGTGCAATTATTTTAAATAAGGATGTGATTTCTGAAATACACACGACATTATATAAGCGCGCCGTAATTGTAATTAGCTCACGAAATGACTAAAACCTCCACATCTATACACGTTTACCACAGGCCCATAAATAACCATATAATCAACAAACCGCCCACCTTGTCTAACAGTAAAGGCGCGAAGCAATACAAATCAGCCAGGTGAAAAACGAATTTGGGATCATGAAGTGAGAATCCAGTTCCCTGAAATGCCGTCTGCAGTGCCAAGTGACTGCCATGTGTTAACCTTTTAAAGCCTAGCGGTAACTTTACGTACCACCAGGTTTAACATTAAAAAATTCTACGTGGTGCCCACATTGCGTTTATGTGTTTTGTACGGATCTCAGAACAAACAGCAACTTTTGCCTTATAAAACATTAAGAGATTGGTCTTTATAACCGAAGTGGAGAGTGTTTACAGCGCGGTAAGCACTGAGTCCTTATATAAAACAGATACGCTTCGTCTTTAAAGGGTTAAAAGTAAGACAGCTATTTGTTACAGCCAACAGCGCTGGCCAAAACAGACGGAAGCCGCGTGTAGAATGAATAAAGGCCCACTTCAAAAGCTTAATCCAGTTTGAATTTCAACCTACATATCGCGTCTCTTTTTCTCTTCATTCAATACTCGTTGGTTCGCTGGTTCGTTTAGGGCTCAGTTCGTCCGTAACTTTGTTTGTTTTCTGCTGTGTTGTACTTACCCTCTAAGCTCTTCTTCGTCCTTCGCTTTCCTAGTCCCGTCCTGTACAGACAGAGTTTCATCCATCCAGCATGAACGGCTGTAGGAACAGCCCCACGGGCAATGTGCGTTTGTTTAACTTAGCCTTTTAATTAGAAACGCTTAAAAATTTAACGCATGGAATACATCCGCTTTCTCAACATCCATCCATACAGAGAGAGAACGTTCTCCCATCTCCGGCGCCCCTTCTCCCAACCTCACCAACAACATTTATTCTGTGCTACAGAACATAACGTTTGCTGCCAAGATGCAGGTAAACATCATGTGCTAAGGTACTACAATCAATTCGTATGGCAGGGAATTTGTCTGAACCACACATAGCTTTCTACGTATCAGCACATTAAAGACGAAGCGTATCTGTTTCATATAAGGACTCAGTGCGTACCGCGCTGTAAACACTCTCCACTTCGGGTATAAAAACCAATCTCTTAATGTTTTATAAGGCAAAAGTTGCTGTTTGTTCTGAGATCCGTACAAAACACATAAACGCAATGTGGGCACCACGTAGAATTTTTTAATGTTAAACCTGGTGGTATGTAAAGTTACCGTTAGGCTTTAAAAGGTTTAGCCTCTCCGCTGTGCACTCAAAATTACGTGATTTTAAAAAAGAACTGTCACTACAGTTTAAAGTGTACAAGGCTTCATGTTTTGTAATGCGTTTCACAGGATTTTTAGTTTAACCACGTAGAACAACGATCGAATATCCACAAACACTGCCATACGATGTGCGTTATCCTCCCTCAGCAGTTGACACTTATCTAACTAGGCGCAGAGGGGATAATATTAAGATAGATGTTACAGAAACAGAATCCGAGGGCGTGGACTTGACTTATCTGGCTCAGGAGATGGACAAGTGGCGGGGTATGGTAATGAACCTAGAGGGCCCAAAAAAATTCGAGGAATTTCTTGACTAGCTGACGAAATATTAGCTGCTAAAGAAGGACTGTGCTATAGATGTTACGTAAATTCCATACGAATGTTAAAAAAAAACCCTCGCCGGTGTCTGTTTAAGACTATTACAGTACGTACGGCGGAATGGAGCCCCACTGCTAGACAACGCCCCGAAAAAGAGGTTCGTATTTCAGATTTTGTCCCAAATTCGGTACGTAAACTGTTACGCTGCTCTATGCGTACTGTCACCTTGGCACTACGCGTATGCACGGTGCCCCAGTTGATTTTGCTACGGGCCCAGGACTGTCTTAAACCAAACCTGCCTCGCGGTATTTGACAGTAACGTAGACTGAGTGTATTTAAGAACAGGGTGTTGAGGAGAATAATCGTCGGGAGTCTCAGAGACATTAAGTAACACACAAGAAACGTCCTGTACGTACAATGTAACAATGTGGCACGTTCGCGTAACCATTTTTGCCGTCCAAGAGCAGTATTACATATTCCGAGTGCGTGTGTCTGTAACCTTTGTTATCCAGCATGCAAAGCGCATGCGCCGTATTATACTGCCATCTGTGGCCCGTCTGGCTGTACCATATTTTTCCACATTGCCGCATAAAGGGAAGACTTTCGGTAAAACGTTACTGAACATAAAATGTGTATATTCATTTTTTACAACTTTTGTCTGAAATATTTCTCATTCTAAGAAGAATTCAGCGAGATACCATTATAGACGTACATAGATCTTCATGTAAAGTACCCGTTATACTTGTCAGGCTTTAATGAAACTTGAATTTTCTAAACAGATCTTCGAAAAATACTCAAATATCAAGTTTCATGAAAATCCGTCCACGTGGGAGTCCAGTTGTCACATGCGGACGGACAGACAGACATGGCGAAGGTAACAGTCGATTTCCGTAATTTTCCGAACATGCCTAAAAACTTCAGAGAACGGCATAATGAAGAGATTAAAAATTTCTAACCTTCATCACGTATTATACGATAAAACTGTGGATGATGTAACAGGAAGGCCATGTAGCACACACTGCAGAAAAAAGGAACGAATCTCCAGCAAAATTTTATTCAGAAAACCTGACAACTTCGGAAACCTAAGTTTACATTGTCGGATAATATTAAAATGTAACTGAATAAAATACAATTAAGGAATACTGCTAGAGTATCTGTTTCATCACAGGGAAAAAGGGTCGGTTCTTGTGAACATGGTTCTATTAAATCTTTTGACAAAGGAATGAGCATCAACGAACGTAGTTAATACATCGTCGACAAATAACCTACGAACCAATCAACAATACGCCTCTACCGACTGTTACCGACTGCACAAATTTTGATAAAATTGCCATAGTTACAATGAGGGGGCACGCGGTGGCGGAGTTGGTTGAGGCACTGCGCTACAAACCGGAAGGGCGCGGGTTCGATTCCCGGTGGTGTAAATTGGAATTTTTCATTGGCATAATCCTGTCGGTCGCACTCTGGCCCTGGGGTCGACTCAGCCTCTAACAGAAATAAGTACCAGGAATATTTCCTGGGGGATAAACGCGGCCGGTGCGTAGGGCTGACAACCTTACCACCTTCATGTGACGATTGGCACACCTACAAATCTGGCAGCCTCAACCTCCTGGAACCCTGTGGGCCTGTCCAGGCCTGTAACGGGACTGCTTTACCTTTTTATAGTTACAATGAGCTCTTGAGAAATGGAATTTGGTGTAGGAACGTGTGAAATTGAACAGGCCAGTCGTGTGCTGAGGTTTAGGATACAGAAGCAACGCCAAGACGGCCCAATCGCGCCTCTTTATGACACTAATTTAACAAGCTTGCTGAACAGAGACACGCGACAGGATAGCGGTCTTGTTTACAGAAAACACAGGAACTGGCAATGCACAGTCTCGCGGCGAGGCAGAGCTAAAAACAGACACGTCCCAGGCTTACTCTGCATTACAGCAAGGAGAAAATTTAAAGCGACTTGAAAAATCAATTCTTAATTCACTTTTAACACTGAACAATTACAGGCTTTCAAGAAATCTGTGAATACATGCTTTCAAAATAAGTAGGCAAATATAGATATATGCAAACTCGTAATAGAGCCCCTCCCCGCCCCATTCTACTTGTCCTCCTTAAAGGTAAGGAAGTCCCATTACAGGCCTGGGCAGGCCTTGAGGGTTCCAGGAGGTTGAGGCTTCCAGATTTCTAGACAGTCGGCACATGAAGGTGGTAAGGTTGTCAGCCATATGCACCGGCCACCTTTACCCCTCAGGAAATATTCCTGGTACTTATTTCTGTTAGAGGCTGAGTCACCCCAGGGCCATAGTGCGACCGACAGGATTATACCAATGAAAAAAACCCACTGACACCATCGGGAATCGAACCCGCGACCTGCCGGCTTGTAGCGCAGTGCCTCAACCAACTGCGCCACCGCGTGCCCCCTACTTGTCTTCCTTACAATTAAATATTTTAAGCACATTTCCATGGATACGAGCTGTTTGTTTCGTCCGCCCGTACTACATACTCAACCTAGCAACACAATTCATCAACATTACACTGAAAATATAATTTGGAGAAGAGTACAAAGAAAGAAAGAAACAAACAAACAAACAAACAAAGCTCTTTTGTTCTGTAACTTTCTGTACTCCATGCGTTTTTCAGATCACTGAAACGGCAGAATACAAAGTGCATTCCATTGCCGCCTGTGAACAGTCAGTAAACTTGTTTTGTATTGTGGAATGTCACGGGTTACAGACATCGGTCATACCTATTAAGATCTGTTGTGATTTTCCTCACTTCTTAAAGGCAAGTTCTGGAACAGTGTCATAAAACAGAACATTGCCACTCACTACGTTACAGTAATTCCACTAGCATAAAACTCAACGCTATATAAAAACACTAATCACCAACAAATGCACAAAGAGAGTTTTATCATCAATCGTAACACACTCCTACATGTTTCGACCATGCTGGGTCATCTTCAGGGAGAACTTTTTGTTATCGTTACATTAAGGTTGCACTTTATAGCTGAGTGAGAATGTGCTGTTG
>BLKM01000135.1:458005-499969 GCA_013340265.1 Coptotermes formosanus
TTAAAAAATTCTGCGTGGTGCCCACATTGCGTTTATGTGTTTTGTACGGATCTCAGAACAAACAGCAACTTTTGCCTTATAAAACATTAAGAGATTGGTTTTTATAACCGAAGTGGAGAGTGTTTACAGCGCGGTACGCACTGAGTCCTTATATAACACAGATACGCTTCGTCTTTAAGGGGTTAATCTCTAGTTCATCTTCTTCCCGACATGTTTCGGCAACAACTTTGCCATTATCAAGGGGGTTACATAATGGCAAAGTTGTTGCCGAAACATGTCGGGGAGAAAATGAACTAGAGACAAAGGTTAAATAAATAATAATTTTGTGCATAAGTTGTTTCCATTTTACTATATTGATCATATGCACGGAGATGAGTTACGTAAAATTTGAAAAAACAACCTTCCAAGATGTATATATATGTACACTGTGTATGTACATATAAAAGGTAAAGCAGTCCCGTTACAGGCCCAGGGGGTTCCAGGAGGTCGAGGCTCCCAGATTTCTAGACAATCGGCACTTGAAGGTGGTAAGGTTGTTTACCGTTTACCCCCCAGGAAATATTCCTGGTACTCATTTCTGTTAGAGGCTGAGTCGACCCCAGGGCCATAGTGCGACCGACAGGATTATGCCAATGAAAAAATCCACTGACACCATCGGGAATCGAACCCGCGACCTGCCGGTTTGTAGCGTAGTGCCTCAACCAACTGCGCCACCGCGGGCCCATATGTACATATATGTATATATATATATATATATATATAAGTTAATGATTTACCCCAGTCTTTTATCTATGTACTTGAACCGTGAAGAATTACTCTCGTGTATTAACACTTAATATTAATTATTTTCGGAAAAAAAAGCACGAAGAAACGTGAATGCTGAATTAACCTGCAACATGGTGAATTTGACGTGACAGTAAGTTGCGTCATTTTAATTATTACCGTAGCATTCTTTTCTTAGTTACAGTCTACATTAACGATATGATTGGCTTATCACATAGCCAAGAAAAGCGATTTCCCAATTTTCCCTAAGTAATTCTCTCTGAAAGTGATAACTTAGAAGACGATGAAGAAGATGGAAGGGCATTAATACAAAAGTATCTCAAGAGGACTGAGTTTTTTAATGTTGTTAGTCATGAGGAACCGAGATGGGCCAATGGCGAGCTGTGGTCTTAGCGATATTGATGTTTGCTAAAAAAAAATAGTTAGTTGGGCCTACGCGAACGCACGCACTTAAATCACGCACGTACGCACTTAAATCACGCACCTACGCATGCATGCACCGGTCCGTCGACACAGCACACAGACTGCGCTGTATCTGCTTTTGGCTCGTCTTTTAGCATATTCGTTAATCTGCATTCAAAGAGCAGAAGTTGCTGAACAAGTAAATTTCGATTTAAGTAAATTAGGAAGGACGAGGTGATACTCCCCACCCTTATAACGAACTGAGAGCCGCCGTAAACCGGATGGTGCAAACAACCAGACTCCTACCTTCAATCCCACCCACAGAAATTCAGTTCTAATAACGACAAGTCCGGGAACTGCAGACTCCACGGCTTGTTGTTTATTTTCAAAACAACTTCTCCTTTATTTACACAAATTCTTCAAATACAAGTTTGGAGTTCATCCACTACCAAAAATAGCTTTCGCATTCAATCAAACAGCGATGCTATTAAGCCCTGGAGCATGTAACCTGGTTCCAGGCAACCAGGCTCTTTAAACTACTCCGTTCTAGATGTTTAATTAAATGAAATTTTCCTATGATCGTTTTCCCACAATAATGTGCAGCCCTAAGTTACACGGCCGTAAAGCCGCTAATTAACTCTGATTAACACGGCGCTTCTTTACAAGCTGAGAGTTACTCAGCTTGTAAAGAAATTCCCTGCCTCTTATGAAACCCTAATGTTCATTACCATATACACACAAGTCCATAATCTGAGCCAGATTAATCCGGTTCATGCCCTCTTACCGCCGATCCCAGTGGCCGCGCGGTCTAAGGCGTAGGTCTGCGGCCGAGCGCTTGCTGGGATCGTGGGTTCGAATCCCACCGGGGGCATGGATTTTTGTCTCTTGTACAGTGTTTGTGTTGTCAGGTAGAGGTCTCTGCGACGGGCCGATCCCTCGTCCAGAGAAGTCCTACCGTCTGTGGTGTGTGTTTGAGTGTGATCAAGTGAAAATAAATAACCTCGACACCTACTGTGAGTAGGTAGAAGACGTCAGGACTACAAAAAGTAACGAAACGAAACCAAACTAAACCCTCATACCAGAAGGTCTAAGTGCATTACCGTCTTCCCACCAACACGTAAGTCTGCCACTTCTCAACCAAAATAATGTGTACATTTCTTATGTCCCCATGTGTGCTACACACCCTGCCTAACTTACACCCATGATCTGATAGCTTTAGTAATATTTGGTGAATGATACAAATTATCAGGTTTCCTCCATCAACACACGGTTTATGCAAACCTTGGCCCCTCTCCTCCGTCCCTTCGTCAGAGGGCGGCCCCGATAGCTCAGTCTGTACAGCGACTCGCTACGGGATTAGCGGTTCGGTGTTCGAACCCCGGTCAGACAGAACGCATGGTGTTGTTTGTTTGGGACAGTAGGGGTTTTATGGGTTTCTGAGAGCTATGTCACGCCGTCCCGCAAAATTCGGTTCGGGACGCCAAATGGTCTGGGGTTTTCAAGTCACAAAAACAAGACATTTCTGACAATGCGCATCAATACCTTGAGTTTTCCACAGTGGAATTAAACATCTATAGCAGCAGAACAGCCATCAACCGGCCACTGACAGGAAGGAATAGGAGAGGGAGAGAGGAAAATGTGTAGATTGGTGATTATAGTCTGGACTGAGACTGGGAATTATGGGGAAAAAATGTGTAAAGCAAAATCAGTAATTGCCATAAGTGTCTGAGTTTGAGTATTCTCAACGTCACTTAACCTTTTAAAGCCTAGCGGTAACTTTACGTACCGCCAAGTTTAACATTAAAAAATTCTACGTGGTGCCCACATTGCGTTTATGTGTTTTGTACGGATCTCAGAACAAACAGCAACTTTTGCCTTATAAAACATTAAGAGATTGGTTTTCATAACCGAAGTGGAGAGTGTTTACAGCGCGGTACGCACTGAGTCCTTATATAAAACATAAGCTTCGTCTTTAAAAGGTTAATTTTTTGTACATGAATGTCAAATGCAGTTGTAGAAATAGTAATAAATGACTCTTCTTCTTTCACTGCGTGATGCTTAAAAATTCTGGCTTCTACTCCCCATCCCGCTACCTAAATATTAAGTGTCCCGGTTTTTTTTTTTATTTTTAGATAATGGTATCCCAATATATGTCCAATCTCCCAAGCTGAGGATCGGATAAACATCATATGTATATGACAAATAATTAGTGCGAACAGGGTGCTGATACAGCAGCGACGTCAGCTGCAACAATTCCATCGGAGCAAGGGCAGAATAAAATCTGAGAGAGGCTTACGGATACCTGTCAAGCGCCTAACAACCACTGCTCTCAGCAAAAATCAAAGCAATGATAGATTGCAGCTCGCAACTCCACCCCCACCCCTCATACACCCCCACCCGCACGTCTGCTCTGGTCTTCCCTTCCCAATTCAGAAAAGAACTCTTTGGTTCCCCTTAATGCGGCTTTATTAACTACGTTCCCGCATGCCAACTTTTAAGAAACTTTTCTTCTTCGTGTTTTCTCTCCCCTCCACCCCCCTTTCTTCTTAAGCAAGTTTTAGATTGACTGCTCGCAGTATTAAAGTTAGAGACATGCATATTAATTCCCCATAATTATTGGTTACGGACTAATGTGCAATGTATGCATTTTTACTCAATTTTAAAATTATTTTATGCTTGAAAGGAGGCCTGTAAGAAGGTGGTTTTGTTGACTTGGTAATTTTTCTTCCGGAGAGCTTTTTAAAGTTAATGACTGCAATATTTCGCCCACTTGCCCTGAGACAGGCCATTAGACTAGCCTAACGAACGAAGTTCCCTTCCTTACCCGCCAAGCACAGCTTCTCCAAAGGAACTGAAAATAACCATAGGGAGCAATTCACTCAACCCCTCAAACCTGTGAAAATTTTTTTCGTATCACAAACACGGCAGATTCGTGGATGAGTTTAAAACTTACGATAAGAAGCTCTGTGTTACACGTACCACTACTAATAAGCCAAATATTTTTCACCGGTACGCGGCCTTAATAGAAAATCAAAATAGAAAAAAATACAAATATTAAAAAATAAATAAAGTATAAGCAACATATTGTGTGGTGATGGTTTTATGAACTTTATCTATCGTGCGAACAGTAAAATATTAAAAATATTAAAAAATTAAAATCACCACGTTTCGGAAGCTGGCTCTGCTTCCGTCCTCAGGTGAATGGACGGGGAGAAGAGAAGGACACCTGTTCTGTTGTGCCCCTTAGACAGAGCCAGCCTCCATCACTGCATATATTTGCTGACATGCAGTATTGCTGGCAACATTATGTAACTCATCCCCTCCGTCAGCCGGCCTTCCCAATTTCACCTTTTTTATTTATTTACATACAAAAAAGAAATACTGGCGATACAGTAAAGTTATTAGATTTCATTTAGTTTTATGCCGGCCAAAAAGGTATCAGAACCCCTGTCACAGACGATAAACATCATTTTCTGTAATTAATACATTAACCAACTTACGCATTTAATAAAATACATTCAGAAGTATAAAACTCCTACATGTTTCGGCACCGAAGTGCCATCATCAGGGAATTATTCAGAACAAAGTAGTACAGCGCCAGCACGCTTAACTAGGTATTGTGTCACTTTTATTTAAAAAATTAAAATATTAAAATTCTAAAATGTACAAAGTTAATAACCATAAAACTATATACCGTAAATTTAAAATTTTAAATTACTTTAAAGTGCACTGTTTCAGGTACAATTTCCCAGTTGTTTACACTCTGTATGGAGCATGTACACAAACATCTGTCTGGGTCTGCCGTGAACTGGCAAGATCTCGTCCTGCTAGAGCGTGAGGCGTGTACCGTGTCAGGTGGCGCGTTAAATCATTTTCTATGTACTTTTATGTAAGATGTAATTTTCTCCTGAACTCCCTGTCATGTAATAGAATCATAAAACGACTAAATAAATTCTGTGAAGCTGCTATGCTTGAATCGACAGCCAAGAAAGAACAATGGGGCGCCTTTGAAGTTTGTTTATTTACGTAGAGACAAATGATACGCTTGTGCCAGGAAGCCAGTATGAGTTTGCCATGATCATACTGTAAGGAAGGGGCAGAAAGGCCAAACACACAAACAGCAATCACCACACTTGATTCCAACAACTAGCTAGCCAGACTGTTTCAATCATGGCACCGCGATTCCTGTCATGTCTGTGCGTCACTCACGTAAGAAATCAGTCCAAAGAACTAGACAGGAAGAAAACACCACAGCATGTGGACCATAACGTTCTGAAGAAAGAAAAGAACAGTATGCACACAAGTACTTTTCTTTCTAACGTCCCTGGCATCGTAAAGAGCACTGTTCTAAGGCCCTCAAGCTTCGCCCGCTCGTCCTTCTGATAAGAGTAGTGTTAGTTCGAAAAGTATGATACTGACATGGGGAAACGACAAGCCCGGAATTGGACCCGGCCCTCAGCTGTGGTAGAATTTTAACCCTTTAAAGACGAAGCGTATCTGTTTTATATATGAACTCAGTGCGTACCGCGCTGTAAACACTCTCCACTTCGGCTACAAAAACCAGTCTCTTAGTGTGTTATAAGGCAAAAGTTGCTGTTTGTCCTGAGATCCACACAAAACACATAAACGCAATGTGGGCACCGCGTAGAATTTTTTAATGTTAAACCTGGTCGTATGTAAAGTTACCGCTAGGCTTTGAAAGGTTAATGTACATTACACATAAAGATTCAGTTCGTACCGCACAGAGAACACGGTGATATTCCATCACGAAGACCAGTCGGTGAATGTTGTGGGTACCAGTGTTTGTCTATTGCGCGGATCATGCAAATCACATATATACAACTGTACAGGCAGAATGCACAGACACTACTGCTAAATCTGACGATACTTGAAAACGAGTAATCACTAAGCTTCGAAGGTTTAAAACTGAATCTCAGCGCGAAAAAATCAACTATGCCTGTGTTTATACACGAATACGCTGCACAGAAGTATGAAATTGGTCCGTTTATACATTTAGCGTGCTTCAGAACTAGGTGCTGGGGAGAATATTGGAACTATAACGTACAAATGAATGGCAGGATGAGAAAAATTGCAAAATGCGAACCTTCATGATTTGCTCCTTGCACGAAATATTGTCACGAAAATAAAATCATGGGGGATGAGATGGGCAAAGCCCACTGAACGCATGCGAGACACGCATAAGGAAGGCAAAATTTTGGTAGAAAAACCCAAAGGAAAGACTATTTATATTTATGTTTATATTTATGTTTATATATATTTATATTTAGGTCAGATTTATTTAAAATTATTGCACAGTTTATAACACAAGTTTCTCCAGTAAGGTGGAACAAACCTTATCCGTATATCGCCTACTGCATTTATATTTACTTATATTTATTTATTTATTTATTTACTTGTTTCTGTATGGTTTTCACAAAAAAGTTGCACAATATGTAACATACAACTTATATCAACCGTCCGACTCGGACTAAAATACAAAAGTTCACGTAAGTTGTATTTTATGTAACATATTATAAAAAATTCTCATTTATATAAATTCTAAGAGGTTTCGACGATGGTGTATAATATTCTGTTGTGATGGTTTTATGGACTTTATTCGTCGTCCAGAGAGTAAAATATTAAAAATTAAAATCACGACGTTTCGGAAGCAAGAGCCAGCTTCCGAAACGTCGTGATTTTAATTTTTAATATTTTACTCTTTGGACGATCGATAAAGTCCATAAAACCATCACCACACAATTCCCATTTACAATCACAATGCAAGGAATGAGAAAATGTTTAAATATTTACAACGCTGACTGTGGAGGCGGTGTAGAAAACTACACAGTCGAAATTACATCTGATACAAAAATATTTAATTCACAAACGAAGAGACGATACCCCACATAAGATCTGGATATAAATGGTAAAATAATATTAAAATACGTCTTACAAGAAATTGGGAAGGAGTGTGTTGACTGGATTACGTTCTTCAAGAGAGGGACACGTGGCAGGCTCTTGTGTACACGGTTATTTCAAATTCTGACATCCGTAACAGACGGCGCGTTTCTTCACTAGCTGCGAGAATATTAGCTGCATTAGAAACACTCTTCTCTGCTGATTTAGTTTTTTCCCGGTACGAAATATCCAAAACCAAAAGTGAAAAATAAAATCCAGCACGGTGAAATGCCAAAAGTTTAATATGATTCTTCCGAGAGTAACTGATGAATGTAGCGATGTTAATTACAGTAAATTTGGCAGCAACGCCCCAGATTGGTGGATAATTTATCAAGAGCCAGGGGACGCATTTGGGAGGGGGCACGAATAAGTTTGCTTGTCTCCCGCATTTCTGAGTCGTGGGGTCTGGTGAATTCTGGATTCAGCGATCCGCGACTGATGAAATACTTACGTAAGGACCACACACACACACACACACACACACACGTGCGCGCGCGCGCCAGGTACTTGTCATATTGAACATTGGTATCCTTGGCAGTTCTAAAGGAAATGTACATAAACTTGCATACATAATGGCGTGAGTGTTGACTTAAACACATTTCATTACTACAGTATGCATGTTTTAAATAACTTTTTAATGTTAGTTTCAATGTGCACACATATACACGCACGCCTATACATGCAAGCCAGCGTCGTAACAATTTTCGACTTCGAATTGTATATAATTCAGATCAGCGGCGTAGCTAGCTTTTTTGACATCCGGGCCAAAAAACAGTCACCCCGGACAAAAATTACGAACTTAAAAAAATACAAATACAGTTGAACCCGGTTATAACGACATCGGTTTATACGACACCTCGTCTATTGCGTCAGATATTCTGTTGTACCAATTAATTGCTTACGGTTAACAAATCTCATTATACCCCTCGGTTATAACAACACTCGTTTACAACGACACAAAATATTCAGTACCTTTCATGACGTTATAACTGAGCTCGACTTATTTATTGAATTTCCTTTTATTTGTCTCAATAATTTAGTATTTGTTGAGAGCAGAAAATCAAATTTTTTCCACTTAAAGTATTTACTTCGCCGCCTCTTGGACTTTCCTGTCCGGGGCTGCTGCACCGCCCCCCCCCCAGCTACGCCCCTGATTCAAATGGATGAACTAATGTCAAACGCAACACACAATAGAAGGTCCGATGCGGTCAATTTTAGTAGCCTATTTCTAAAGTTATATTAGACGACCTTGCGTTACAGCGTACCGGTTTTACTCTACTTCAGAATAAATACATTAAAATACTTACATTAACGTGCGTAAGAAAACTTTGAATTAGAACTAAATTAGTTCCATTCTATACCGAAAATCAATATACGTTACATAGAAAGAAATAATACGACATATTCCGTTTCTTTACTTCAGGCGTTTTATATGAAGTAACAGAAGAAAGTATCATGTGCAGACAACGTCTGTCCGACAGTCGGTCCCGCTGCTTTTTACCTCGTGTCAGTGACTAAACTGTTTAAGAACCTAATGGTGTACCCTTCCGGTCTGTGTAAGTCAGCCAGTTGTGCAGTAAACATGCAGAATCATCGTTTTCTCTTTCATCAGTTCAAGCGCATCGCTTCTTATTGTGACCGAGAAAACAGCCACTTCGATATATTTCATGAGCAGGGCTGTGCGGTCGGTACACAAAAGCTCCGACTCCTCCATTTTTAAAACTCCGACTCCGACTCCTTCATAAAAGCTCCACCTATAAGACATTTCATCGCCACCACGCGAATCATCAGGCTACTGTTTAGACTTATAACCTATATTTAAGTCTAAGTCTAATGGTTACTGTAGCTATCAGGGCTCTGGATTTGGAGTATCTGGTTACGATTTTAGACTGAGGTCGGAGTCGGAGTCGGTACGTTTTTACCGACTCCGACTCCGACTGCACCTAAAAATTCCTTCTGACTCCGACTGCACCTAAAAATTCCTTCTGACTCCGACTGCACCTAAAAATTCCTTCCTTCTGACTCCGACTCCACCTAAAATTCCTTTCGACTCCGACTCTAAGACTCCGACTCCGACTCCGACTCCACAGCCCTGTTCATGTGATATATTTTCACTAGCATAGCTGTGAAAGAAGAGCCGGTATAGCTCAGTCGGTATAGCGATTCGCTGCAGACTGGACGGTCCGGGGATCGAAAACCAGTAGAGGCAAGATTTTCCGCATCCGTCCAGACCGGCCCTGCTGCCCACCCAGACCCCTATACAATGTGTAACGGTTCATTTCGGGGGTAAAGCAGTCGGACGTGGCGTTTACCACCCACCCCATTCAGTACCGAGGTTAAAGAAAGAGTAGGTCTATACTTCTACTTCCCCCCTGGACCGACACGCCCTGTTCTAGGGTGAACTTTAAATTTTTATCAGTGTCAGAGCTATGACGGTGACAGATATCTTTCACCGCTGAACCAACGCACAACCCTGTATCGCTAATAACAGTGACAAATTTACCTAAGAACAACGGGTCTACAAAACTGTAAAAGATGTTATGCTTCTCTAAGAGTTCCCCATTAATCGAACAAGGTAAAGTTCTCCCCGTCCCAGCCATGAAGCCATATAGGGGGATTAGAGGCACAGCTCCATTCATTCCTTACCTCGGTACTAGACGGAGGTGAATAGTTAACTCCTCGCTTCCCGGCCGCTTAACCCACGGAAAAGAACCCCCGTACCCATTCAGTAGGATGCTGCGCGGGGGGGGGGGGGGGGGCAGGACAGGTCTGGACGTTTTGGAGAAGAGAAGAATCTCTTTGCCTTACAGGAATTCGAACGCCGGACCATCCAGCCCGTAGCGTAGTCGCTATACCTCAGAAGCAGAAAAACGGCAAGTGAACTAATGCCTACGACCACACTGCAGTTATTACTACTGCGTTACGGAAACACAAGACGCCCTGTTTCTCAAGTTCCCAATACTGTAGAGCGTCAGTAAATTCGCTCTCTCTCTCTCTCTCGCTGTCTCACTGTAAAGCAAAGAGACACATCTGTGACCCCAATGTATTCAACACGGGGCGTGTTTATACACCACGTGACAGTATACAGAATACATCCGACTAGCGTTTTTTTAGCGGTGAAGGGCCCCGCAGCAGACGTTACGGAAGCACCGCGGCCTTGAGGCTTCTTGTGCAACCCTGTGATGAAGATGACGATAATGATGATGATGATTATTATTTTTTGTCTTTTTGCTAGTAATGTAGCACCGGTGGAATGAAATTGACAGGGGAAAACCGAAGTACTCGGGGAAAAAACCTGTCCCAGTGCCACTTTGTTCACAACAAATCCCACATAGACTGACCCGGGATCGAACCCGGGCCTCCGCGGTGGGAGGCCGGCGGCTAACCGCCTGAGCCATGAGCAGGCCAGGGTTACCTACTGTCGAATACTTTGGAATACGAGGTCGATGAGACAAAGACAGGGAGGGATTGTCGAATCATGGCAGAAAATCAAAGTTAATGTCCGAAGAAACCTTCCCATTTACCACCAAAACACGAGCGCTGATCAAGTTACAAGCAACACCGGGTACTGAACCCAGTACCAACCGCGCAAGGAGGGGGGGGGGCGTCTCGAGACGCTTGTCACAGATGTGTTTTCTGTGGACATTGCATTTTTATGACCAAATAGCAGGCCCTGTCTGACGTTTCGGAGCCTGACTCATCCTTCACGTTGCAGTAAAAAATAACTGCATTTTAGAGGCAATATCACTAACCACAATCCTTCCATAAGGATTTTTCAACTTCTAACACCATATGGTTATCATCTGTTAGTAACCTATAGGCCTATAGAAACCAGCCAACCCCTATCCCACGTTAGTAATATTATTACCTGACGCACACCTATGCATTTCTCAATCTTTACTGACATCATCTGAAGTACCTTTAACATACGAAAGTTCCGTACATTTAGTTAAATATATGCCTACGAAATTTATATACCACGGAGTAACCTGATGGGCCGAGGCGTGACCGTCCCGCCGCCTGCGTTATCGCCCAGCAGTATTCTTCCACGACGTAAGACTCACTACGCTTTCACTCCCCAAAGACAAATTCGGGGCGCGCTTAAAAACGTTACAATTTCCATTTTGTTACTTCCTTAAAATTGCACAAGTCTGAAATTGCGTAACTTCAATCTCCGTGTGTTGTGGAGGGTCTGTTTATTTACTCGCAGGGACTGAAGAAATGCCACCAAAGTCCTGTCAGCTCAGTCAGTGTCCCCAAATCTCCGTGAGTTGTGGAGGATCTGTATATTTACTCGCAGGGACTGAAGAAATTCCACAAGAGTCCTATCAGCTCAGTCAGTGTCCCCACAACGATTCGAACCAGGTATCTCCCGAATACAAATCAGAAACGTCACCGCTTCAGCCCAAGTGGTCGGTTGGGAACGGGTGAAGTCTTCATCAATCCCTGTCAGAGCATCTGTGGTTTTGAAGGCCATTGAAAGAACGTTTCAAAACTGTAGCATGAATGTTAAAACAATTCCGTTTGATTTTGTTACCAATGCTAAAGACAATTAAAGGGACAAGACCAAATTCTGAAAACAGGATATTGTGGCACCATAAGACCTTATAACCGGGAACACAGGAGGTTGTATTATTCAGCAATTAGACAGGCAGAATTGGATACATTCACGTCATCCAGTTTAATTTTAATATTCCATCTTTCCAATAACAGCGCTGCAAAACACAGGCACTTTGGTAACAAAATTGCTTTCCGGTAAGTGGATTGAATTTTGTCTTTCAAATAATATTTTCATTTCGCTTTTAAACATCCTTATAATATCAGCAGTAATAACTAGAATGATTTACCAGCTTCCGCCCCAAAAGTAAAACAATTACTTCAAGATCGATCCATTTTTCATTTTCTCTTTGAAATACGAAATGTGAATTCATACGGACATTACTTGAGGTTGATTGTATTTTTTTAACAGTGATCATTCTTCCCGTCTCAATTCATTCAAACGGACTCCGACCCAACTCCCTCCCCCTCCCTTCCCTTTTACCCCATATCGTGACGTTTTCAGCACACTTGGCCTACTTGCATTCCGTCAGCCCCTCCCTTACTGACGAGGTCCTGGCTTATTTTAATAACACTAATCACATCCCCTGCGCCTGCATATTGTATTCAACATTCTGACGAAGCAACTGGCACAGAAAATAGAAGCGTCATCTACGTTCAGTATACTGAGTGCACGGGAAATGAAAGAATGTGCAGAGTACAGTCAACCAATTCACTACCAGGAAAATGGGGGAAAAGATAATTTTATCTACGGGCGGTGTTAGTAAAATTACCGGCAAAAGGGGAAGCAAGCAGCGGGAAATAGAGAGCTCTGAACAGCGACGTCAGACATGCTTAGCACGGACGCAGTAAACGGTGTCACCTAGTCTTTGACTCCGCAGAGTACGGGTAAAGGTGTCCCTGTCAACGTCATGAAGGCATATAGGGGGAGTAGAGGTATAGCTCCACTTATTGTTAATCTTGGCACTAGATTGATGTAAGTGGTCAACATCACGCCCCGGCCGCCTTAGCCCCGGGAAATAACCGCAGTACCGATTAACTAAGAGGCAGGGTGGGCCTCACAGATCATCTGGATGTTTTGAAGAAAAATCTCTTGGCCGTGTCTGGATTCGAACCTTGACTCCGGAAAGAAAAACAAAAAGTGCGGCCCCTGTCCGGCATTACGTAGCATCTTAAAATGACTTTATGTCACCATATGTAAAGCGAAAGGGGGGGTTTGTGGTTTACTCATTCTCCACGTTAATATTCTTAGAAATACAAAAATTGCTTGATTTTTAAAGTCCTCACAGCTGTGGCTACAAGGAATAACGTATCCCTGGATGTGGCAACGTGTAGTCCGGTAAATAGGTACCGACGTTTCGAAGGAACCTGCCATCCCCATGTTCAGGGTAGAAGAATTCCATCAGACTACAAGATGTCACGTAACGCAAGACAGCAGTCCTTATATACAGAACTGCTTGTGAAGCATATTTATAACCCCATGACTGCAACTCTAAAGTCAGCGTGATATTTACTCAGCTGACGAGTTGTCAGTTTTAATTTATGGCGAATAACGCCGAATATTAAAAGTAGTTGTCGTAGCTACATGAACTTAGAGCTACTTATTTTCCTTGTGGCACGGATGAAAGTACGTAACAATATTTATAACAGTAACTGAAAAGATACAAACTACGCTACTGACTCAAAGCTCCGGTGTTTCGAATCCCGGTACGGGCAAGAAGTATTTCTCTTCTTCAAACCGTCCAGACCGCCTGTGGGACCTACCTAGTCTCCTGGTACCAGAGTTCTTTCCCGGAGGTAAAGCAGCCGGAGTGTAAAGTTAACTACGCACCTTCAACTAGTGTCGAGCTTAAGAATTGGTGGAGCTGTATCTCCATTTCCCTATATGCTTTCATGGCGTGTACAAGGGAGAAGTCACCGTTATCTTTTCTTACGTTATACGGCACACAGGATACAAAATATTCGTCCAAGATATTTCGATTCGATCAGTGCATAATCTCCAGGCTACCTTGTGAATTATGAACGGACTAAGAAGAATACTAAGAATTCTATCAAAAATTAGGAATTTTTGTGTTTAAACTTTACGGTAGGAAATGAAGGACACAACTCTATTTCACGCACCACAATCTTGTTTCAGAAGTTTAACCCTTTAAAGACGAAGCGTATCTGTTTTACATAAGGACCCGGCGCGTACCGCGCAGTAAACACACTCCGTCTCGGTTACAAAAACCAATCAGTTAATGATGTATAAGGAAATAATCGCTATTTTTTCTGACATCCACACAGAACACATAAACGCAATGTGGGCACCATGTAGAATTATTGGATGTTAAACTGGGTGGTACGTAAAGTTACCGCTAGGCTTTAAAAGGTTAAAGTAAGTTTATTTCCATGCATTTCCGTCCAGTTTTGTTAATGACAGTTTTATGAAAACGCTTACGGATGTGTCTGCGTGACTCGAATCGAACCCCAATTCCTCGGTAATCTAATCCGTAGCCTATTCTTTATGCCGATTGAGGTATCCCGCCTGAGGTGGTGGTGGTGGTGGTGGTGGTGGTAGCAGCAGCTGTATCATCCATATCATCGTCATTATCACCGTTGATTCTCAATCCCACTCGCACCCAACCCGTTTCCTCTTCCTCCACATCACCGGCAGCGCCCTCTCGCCATAACCTGCATGGCCACTTCTGTTCATAGTTCAACGTCTGACCCTTTCCAGGTGGCTTGCAGCAGCAAAACGCCATCAAAGTAAACAAGAGAGGAATTAAAGCGTAGGAGTGTGAATCACGTGCTTAACGCTGGGTCATGCCAAAACAAGGGGGGGTCGTGGGCCTACACCGAGTATGATATTCTGCTCAGCAGAGTCATGAAAATTTACCCGGCGTGGTGGGGATCCGTCATTTCTTTCGAGGGCGGTAGCATAGATATAAGAGGGAGTAAATAACGAAACCGATACGAGAAGCAAGTCTGTCCAGAAGTTCACTTTACGTAAATGGATCAGAAAATAAGTTTACGATGCGTATATTTTGGGTTATTTATTTTCAACTCTGTTACGAACAGTGCAGATGTGTCGGATGGCAACCGAATGAACACGCAGTGTTGCCAGCAATGACTACAAACAGCCCAGACATAACCACAACTAGCTGTGCTCTTTAGTTATGAAGTTGCACACCATGTCTACCTATTTTCTGAACGAACCTCGCAAAATCTCCTTTTGATGAGGGTTTTCTTTTTTAATTTTAAACAGTTTTTCTGGGCAGGAAGTGATCTATACAGACACAACTATTTGAAGTGTAAAATAAAACAATATTACATTTACGCTACGATCTATCGTATTAACCCTTTAACCCTTTAAAGACGAAGCGTATCTGTTTTATACAAGAACTCAGTGCGTACCGCGCTGTAAACACTCTCCACTTCGGTTATAAAAACCAGTCCCTTAATGTTTTGTAAGGCAAAAGTTGCTGTTTGTTCTGAGATCCGTACAAAACACATAAACGCAATGTGGGCACCACGTAGAATTTTTTAATGTTAAACCTGGTGGTACGTAAAGTTACCGCTAGGCTTTAAACGGTTAAAGCCCAGTGGTTACTTTATGTACCTACCACCAGGTTTAACATTCACAAATTCTAAGTTCTGCCCACACAGTGTATTTATGTGTTTTGTGTGGATCTCACAAAAAAAAAACAGCGATTATTTCCCTACACAGCATTAAGTAGTTCGTTTTATAACCTAGAAGGAGTGTGTTTACTGCGTGGTACGAACTGAATCTTTAACTGTAAAACATATTAGTCTTAGTCTTTAAGGGATGAAATAAAATGTAGAGGATTTCTACCTGCAATGAACTCTCAGTACTTACAAAGCAGCAAACGTTGAGAATATATGCGCAGGTGTGATTACAGTGGAACCCGGTTATAACGACATCGGTTTACGCGACACCTCGTCTATTGCGTCAGATATTCCGTGATAGCAAGTTATTCCTCACTTTTAAGCATACGTTACATATACTCCTCGGTTATAACAATACTCGTTTATAAGACACAAAATATTTAGTCCCTTTCATAACGTTATAACCGAGTTCGATTGTACTAACTTATAACGCGTGATAAGTTAAATCATGAGGAAAAACTCTGACAGAACTATAAGGTTAAAACAGAACACCAGTCCTGTCCTACGAGAATGCAGATCGAACAAAAAGTGGTTTTTAATGACACAACGAATTACTGCGTTTAATAAAACTTTATGAATACAAAATGTGTAAAAGTAATATCATTTTCCTTTCCATATTTTGTGGAAAGCACACGTAAAACTCTATGAGATTAATATGGCATTAAAAGGCGATATCGTCTCCTATTACAGTTAGAAAATTTAAAACTCGATTTCGATACAAAATAAAACAATGAAAGACCAAATTTATGTCAATTACATTCAATGAAAGTCAGTAAGGATCAAATATGTGAATACTGACATCCAGCAGTGACTGGCACAATATTAACCTTTTAAAGCCTAGCGGTAACTTTACGTATGACCAGGTTTAACATTAAAAAATTCTACGTGGTGCCCACATTGCGTTTATGTGTTTTGTACGGATCTCAGAACAAACAGCAACTTTTGCCTTATAAAACATTAAGAGATTGGTTTTTATAACCGAAGTGGAGAGTGTTTACAGCGCGGTATGCACTGAGTCCTTATATAAAACAGATACGCTTCGTCTTTAAAGGGTTAAATCTCTTTTCAAATACTGATATTTTAATTTTAACCGCAATCACTTCCTATGACGTATCAGAAGTACTTCATTCGAACGTTTCATAAGAAACAAAACATTATCTAACTCCGATTCATAACGGATAAAACAAGACACACACACACACACACACACACACACACACACACACACACACACACTTCCACCGCAAGGTGACCTACACCACATTGTTTTATTTAAAATATTTCTGATCAGTCTGAAAAGAGTCTGCTTTCGTACTCCACGTAGAAAAGAGACTGCTTAGGTGGGTAATTTGGGTAATTTGTACTGGATTATCTCTCTGTGTTGGGAGCAAGAACTCTTAGCTTTCTAATGCACGAAGAATTAAGTGTTAAGTACAGCAAAATAAATTTAGACTCTTGAATTTAAAAAAACATAACTTTAAGCTTACATTTCAAAATATTTTCAGTAGAGTGAAATTGTGTGTATATGCGTGCGTGCGTATGAGTGAGTGAGCGAATGAATCGGTGAGTGTGTGGGTAATTGAATGAGTGTAGGTGCGTGAATGAAGAATTAATGAATGATGTGGGAGAACGAATGAGTACATGAGTGAATTAGTGAATGAACGAAAGAATGAGTGAACTAATGAGTGAATGAGGGACTGAGTGAATGAGCAATTAAGTGAATGAGCGACTGATTGATTGAACGAATTATGAATGTGTGAAACAGTTGAGTAACTTAATGAATGAATGAATTAATTAATTAATTAATATATGCGCGATTGGCTGACTGTGTGGCTGAGTGAGACAGGGCAGACTCTGTTACTCCCGAGACAATTCCGATGAACCCGTAACACGCGAGCTCAACACAGCTGCATGGTTGTGCAGTCTCAAATTCACAGCCGTCAATGCCAGCAGGTTGCACTCCAGCCATCTAGGTGTGTCTGTCCACAGAGCCAATATATATATATATATATCACCGTGCAACCGGTCTGTAAGCCGAAGTATTTGCACACTGAATGTGTGTAATATCAGCACCGAACCTCGTGTTTATTTCATATTCTCAAACGTCTCCACGATCTCACACAACTTCTGGAATCCTTTCTTTCTACCCGCCATGAGTTACTTCATCTAGGATTTTATAAGTCCCGCGATGTTTGCAGAAGGGCCCAACACCACTAGAGACTTTCCTCAAAACTCTAACTTCTCCAGCGTCAGTCCTGTCTTCTACACCCTGACTACCAACACGCCAGTAATAAATTCCCTCTTCCCCCACTCCCGAGACGGGCTACATCGCTTTTCAAAAAGATGTAATATATTCCCTTGTCCCTGTTGTATTCTGATCATTATGTATTTCTATAAACACCCTTACTTTTTTAGTTGAAGACAGTGCGGTGACTAGAATCCTCACGGGATACCAATTCGAGAACATTCTTGTTACATTATGACGTCTCATTGTTTATCCTGTAGATGGATGCTCCCAAATCCAAACATGCGACGCCCGCTGTAGTACCAATGGACGTATAAAGTCTGTCTAGCCGTTCTCTCCGTCTGGCATTGTATTAAAATTCTCTGGGTGGATGGTGGTGGTGGTGGGGAATATGAGGTAAGAGGGTGCAGTAATTTCCTTCCGTAGCATCGATCTTTTTTTCCACACTAATTTTCCCTGCGCTTCATACTGGGCTTGCAGCAACCCATTCTGTCAAAAAGTAAAGGACATCAGATGCTGCCCGACGGCTTCGTAGGAACACAGCGGTATCGGAACTCAAAACACAATGTAGCTGTATCCAGAAGCCAACATTCGCAGCAGCATTCAAAAGATTTAGTTTACCTAAGTACATGCACGGTGGCAAATCCCAGTGGCCACGCGGTCTAAGGCGTGGGGCCTTCGGCCGAGCGCTTGCTGGGGTAGTGGGTTCGAATCCCACTGGGGGGGCATGGATGTTTGTCTCTTGTGAGTGTTGTATGTTGTCAGGTAGAGGTCTCTGCGTCGGGCTGATCACTCGTCCAGAGGAGTCCTACCGAGTGTGATGTGTCTAAATGGGTGTGATCGTGGAACCTCAAAAATGGCGAATACTGAGCCCATAATAGGGCTGTTGTGCCACAAACACACAAAAAACAAACAAACAAATAAACAAACAAACAAACATGCACGGTGGGAACAGAATAATCTGAACACATAAAATACAAAGAGTTCAACTGAAAACCGAACCACACCCAGACGCATGGCAAGGTTAAGGGCTTCGCACTTCCTCAAAAAATACAATACATTACAAAGTTACAGTGTGGTAGAATATGTGTTGGAAATTTACATCCCTTTAACTTTCAGACATGTTTGATTTCGAAAGAAATGAAACACCGCGAAACCGTGTGTAAATTTTATACGACACTTTTCATATTATTTATTTTCTTTCCTCATACAGGTTTCCAAAGTGGAAAGTCCTCTGTCTCAAACTGTACTGAATACCCAACAAAAAAAAATGTACATTGCAGTGTGTTTCACAGGTTTGTTATAGACAGCAGATTAGACTACACTGTGTGATTAAGATGATGTTATGTACCGTACACGCGGGGATATTACTGGCGGCGCCTACGTCATTCAGACGTTGGTGCACTGCCGCTCAGTACCGGTAATTTACAGACACGAACTTCAGGCTGTATTTACTAATCTGTTCATCAGGTGCCAAGCGTGTCTGACAGGTGAGGAGGTCATTTACAAACACCTGCTCTAACATGTGTAAGTTACATATTATATGGGGAAACGTAAGGTGAAAGCTAGCCGTGCGGCTGGGTTCTCTTTCAAATTCAGCACCCTGTAGGCAGGCCTCTGGAGTCGGTACACAAAAGCTCCGATTCCGACTCCGACTCCTCCATTTTTGGAACTTCCGACTCCGACTCCTCCATTTTTGGAACTTCCGACTCCGACTCCTCGATTTTTAGAACTTCAGTCTCCGACTCCTCGATTTTTAGAACTTCCGACTCCTCGATTTTTAAAACTTCCGACCCCGACTCCTCGATTTTTAAAACTTCCGACTCCGACTCCTCGATTTCTAGAACTTCCGACTCCGACTCCTCGATTTTTAAAACTCCGACTCCTTCATAAAAGCTCAATATGTATTAATAACGGTAAACCTATAAGACATTTCATCGCCACCACGTGAATCATCAGGCTACTTTTTAGACTTATAACCTATATTCAAGTATAAGTCTAATGGTTACTGTAGCTATCAGGGCTCTGGAGTTGGCGTATCTAGTTAAGATTTTAGACTGAGGTCGGAGTCGGAGTCGGTACATTTTTACCGACTCCGACTCCACCTAAAAATTCCTTCAGAATCCGACTCCACCTAAAATTTCTTCCGACTCCGACTCCACAGCCCTGCTTGTAGTACTAAAATTTACACTGAAATCACAGTCCTGTAAGTCAGTGCTTAGCTGTTCGCACTTCCTGCAAACAACAGTGACATGCCGCCACAGTGATCCTTTAGTACCTTCCTATAACCCTACCGATTCAACAATAATTCTGCCATAATTGCTTATTTAATAGTCCGCCTTACGTAACGACATTGTGTTACATGTACAGGATCTAGAGGGTAAAATAAGAAATCATAAGGTCTGGGTGTGTTGCGAGTTGGAAAATCCATAGGAGGAAGACGCACGAGTCAGTTTTACTCCATATTCCCGCAATATGCCTTGAGGTACTGCAGAAATATGCGTAGAGAGAGATCATCTTTAAATGCCTGCCTTTTCGCAGCGTCCTGAAATAAACAGGGATCATTGCAATATGCCAAATACATATAATCCCAAGCCTAGTAATAATATTTCGTGACCTCCCCAAATATAATGTTGGATATTACTGTCCAGTGTTTTGTTTTGTTACATCAGTCCTACAGTTTTAATTTGAACTGTTCTCATACCGGTGACGTCCACTTTAGCGTCTTAACTCTATGTCAAACTGCAGCAAAACTTTTAGCAACGTGGATCTCACAGGAGAGCAAACGGAATTTATAAGAGTGCGACTCAGTAAAAGAGAGAGAGCGAGAGAGACAGACAGAGATAGACAGAGAGACAAACGACGTAACCTTAACCTTTTAAAGCCTAGCGGTAACTTTACGTACCACCAGGCTTAATTTTAGTCAATTCTCCACTGTGCTCACATTGTGTTTATGTGTTTTTTACTTATCTGGGAACAATCTGCAACTTTTACCTGACACGTCGTCAAATGATTGGTTTTTTTAAACTGAGGTGGAGAGTGTTTACTGCGCGGTACGCCCCGAGTCTTTATATTAGACAGAATGCGTTTCGTCTTTAAAGGGTTAAAGTGCGTTCCTGGAAATTTAAAGACATTATTAAGATAAACTTAAGAAACCAGCATCAATATAATAATACGTAAAATGTACTCATAAGAATATTTTTATAAGGACACATGTTTCGGCAAAAGTCTGTAATTCTCAGAAGTCTACACGTATATGAAGTGAGAGCTATTGCCACTGCTACACTTTAACCTTTTAAAGCCTAGCGGTAACTTTACGTACCACCAAGTTTAACATTAAAAAATTCTACGTGGTGCCCACATTGCGTTTATGTGTTTTGTACGGATCTCAGAACAAACAGCAACTTTTGCCTTATAAAACATTAAGAGACTGGTTTTTATAACCGAAGTGGAGAGTGTTTACAGCGCGGTACGCACTGAGTCCTTATATAAAACAGATACACTTCGTCTTTACAGGGTCAAACTAAAACTCGACAGAACATGAGTGTGTTACACTGTTATTTACCATACGTTACTGAAGACGACAACACAGAAATACATTTTTCGATGAAGTGCTGAGTGACCCAGTTATAGCTATATAGGGAGAGAGAGGAGCTGCCGTTTCCAAATTTTTGTTACAATTTTATGAATTTTCATATATTACGGTAGACATGTGCACAGTCTGTAGCGCCAGATAATGGCGGAGACAAAACAAATATGTCAACAGGACACAGGACAAATGTTAAGGACCTGACATTGAACTATGACCTCGGAAGGTGTGAGTTGGCAGTGAGATGCATGGGTCAGGTTTAGAACCTGCGACTGTGGAAATAAAAGAGCACAATTGACGACAGAATGATGTAACAAATTAATTCTGTGTTTAACAGAACAGTTCCTGACATATATGGATGGACCGGTGATAAGTAAAGCTAAGAGCTCTCTGTCTGTCTGTCCGTCCGTCCGTCCGTCCGTCTGTCTGTCTGTCTATGTGTCTGTCTGTCTGTGTGTTGGTGATGGGATGAGTCTCAGCGTGCTAGCAACGTCAGGGGTGTGCTGCCTGCTATTTCAGCCAGAATAAACACACTACTGTTTTCTTTGTTCCGCTAAACTAAACAACCAACCACGAATCTAAACAGCGACCAAGTCCCAAATTCAATTTGGTCCCCTGCCGCCTGGTACAAGGAGAACAACACACAAGCTCTTGCATAAACAAAGAAAATTGGATACATTTTTCGGCCACGTGAAAACAAAGCGAATGGAGTGGGAGTGTAGGCTGGCCATTGCATGCTATATGTGTGTATGTGTGCATGTGAGGGGGAAGGTATGAGGGGAATCAGGCATGTCATGTGACCTGCTGTGACTCAAAGCCCTCTAAAATGGCTGAGCCAGTGGCGGAAATGCAATGAAGAAAACTCGTTCGAACTGTATCAGAACTCAGTGACGCCTCACTTTCTTTGGTAACAATAATCACTGTACTGAAGTTGTCTTCTTCTGCTTCTTCTTCTTCTTCTTCTTCTTCTTCTTCCGCTTCTTCTCCTCCTCCTTTTCCTTCTCCTCGTCCTCTTTCTTCTTCTTTCTCTTCTTCGTCTTTTCTCGTCTTTCTCTTCCTCCTCTTCCCCTCTTCTTCTTCTTCACAACCATCTCCTCCTCCTCCTCTTCCTCCTCTTCTTTTTCCTTCTCCTCGTTCTCCTTCTTCTTTCTCTTCTTCGTTTTCTCTTTTCTCCTTCTTTCTCTTCGTCTTCCCCTCTTCTTCTTCTTCGCCACCACCTCTTCCTCCTCCTCTTTCTTCATAACCATCATCACGACGTTCACAACCATGACCATCATCTTCTTCTTCTTCACCACTACGTACTACTACTACTACTACTACTACTACTACTACTACTACTACTACTATTCACCGTCGTTGTCGCCAAGGTGTAAGCACTGAAGCCCCTGCCACTTCCACACTCTCGTTCCGCCTTTCTTACCGCTAAGCCCCCCCGTGCAAAGCTGCAGTCGGTGTGCGCTGTTTTATAATAGCGACCTTCATTTCTTTCTTACGCTGAGAACATATCAGGGACAGCAATATGATCACAGCCGGAAAGCAGTTAACAAAATGTCGTGACAACTTTTAACCACACAAACCCTAGTGGTAACTACACATACCACCTGTTATAACATTAACACGTTCTGTGTTTTGTCCATAAAATGTCTTTGTGTTTCGTATGCGTCTCAGAGCCAAGGGTGATTATTTCTCCAAAAAACATTAACCGAACGGCTTTATAATGAACAAATGCGTTCTCTGAGAGCTAGGCGCTGCATTTATATATATATATATATACACACACACACACACACACACACACACACACACACACACACACACACATATATATATATATATATATATATATATAACCGGTCCTCGAAGGTTTAAAGCGTGGCCGTGGCATTCTGCAGGCAGTTAGACGCCGCCTTATCACAGGTGGCCGGGTTCGATCCCACGTCAGTCCATGTGCGATTTGTAGTTGCAAAGGGACAGGTTTCTGCACAATAATTTCGGCTCTGCCCTGTCAGTATCATCCCACCATACTCATCTTCAGCTAGGCCTACATGTTTCACTTATCACAAGGACGAACGGGCGAAGCCTGGGAACCTTCAAAAAGCAACGCATTCACAAACACAAGACGCTGCTTTATCTTAACAATCCCCCGTATTCATTAAATTCTATCAACTGTACACAGTTTCAAAACACTGAACTAAACTAGCGGTTTAGGCCGTGCCATGGCTCAGGCGGTTAGCCGCCGGCCTCCCACCGCGGAGGCCCGGGTTCGATCCCGGGGTCAGTCCATGTGGGATTTGTGGTCGACAAAGTGGCACTGGGACAGGTTTTTCCCCGAGTTCTTCGGTTTTCCCCTGTCAATTTCATGCCATCGGTGCTCCATTACTAGGAAAAGGACAAAAAAATCATCGTCATCTTCATCACAGGGTTGCACAATAAGCCTCATGGCTGCAGTGCGTCCGTAGCGTCTGCTGCGGGGCCCTTCACCACTAAAAAAAACTAGCGGTTTTCCCCAGCCTCTCAGATAAGTAAATTTTGGTTTGTACACGCCGATGTAAAAGATAGTTAAATTAAGCGTATAAAGTAAAGGGCTACACCGTCGATCGCAACTCTAGTAGAACATTTCTTTTATAAACCATTACTTGCGTTGTATGGAATAAGATATCACGTTATCATTTGAAAATTACTGTTGCAATTATTCCCTCCCCTTACCATTTTGCGATTTCATATACCTAATGGTGGCCATAAAATGCCGAAACATGCAGTACATAATCTATTAAATAACTACTCGAGTTGTGACAGACATCATATTCCTTTAGTCCCTCAGATGACTATGACAGTAGTACGCACACTGCCAGAACATTCCTAGATCGGTTCATTTCACGTCCCTTTCAATTCCTTATTCACATTCTTTCTCTTATTCGACAATGAATAATGTATGCAAATTAAAAACATCGTTAAATAACCAAAGAATTAGTCATCGGCGCATGCGTACCGAGTACTACATCTCGAGTTACGAGTGTACGCTTTAACATTTCAGGATCGTGAATATCTCTAAGCGCACTTCTGTTGGTTTTACTGTCACAGATTTAATTACTGCGTTAAAGAAGCACGTGGTACATACAGTCTTTGACAGACTATAAGTGCCCTTCGTCATGTGTAAGATCACTGATAAAAGTTTATTAAGAAAGCAGAAGGTAACACACTTTCACAAGCTTCTCTATTTTTTTTTACTGGCATCCATGGCGTCCGTTTGATCACACTTTAGTATCGCTATTATTATCACCATCAAATAACCTCACAAGATGGTATAAATCAAAGAACCAGTCCATCTGTCACCACCTTCTACAAACCATCAAAGCATTTCTTTTAAAATGTTTAATCAGTTTATTCGGGGGCACGCAGTTGGTTGAGGCACTGCGCTACAAACCGTAAGGAGGCAGGTTCGATTCCCGATGGTGTCATTGGAATTTTTCATTGACATAATCCTTTCGGTCGCACTATGGCCCTGGGGTCGACTGAGCCTCTAACAGAAATGAGTACCAGGAATACTTCCTGGGGGGGTAAACGCGGCCGGTTCGTAGGACTGACAACCTTACCACCTTCATGTGCCGACTGTCTAGAAATCTGGGAGCCTCGGCCTCCTGGAACCCTAAGGGCCTGTCCAGGCCTGTAATTGGACCCCTTTACCTTTACCATCAGTTCATTCACACTTCGAGGTTACTCCATATTTGGACAAAAACACTGGGAAATCACTTTGAGTAAATGCAATCATACCTGTTATTAAATAACTCCAGACAGCTGGGTTCCTCCTGTAAAGTTAACACGCGCTCAGCGAGTCAAGAAATTCCCCGCATTTTATGGAACCCAAAGGTTCATTACCGCATTCACAAGAGGCCGCCACCTGTCCCTATCATCAGATCAAATCCAGTCCATGCCTCCCTATTCCCTATTGCACCCCTTGAAGATCCATTTTAATATTATCCTCCCAACTATGCCTACGTCTTTCAAGTGGTTCTTTCCCTCGGGTCTCACAACCAAAACATAACTGGTATTGATATAGCGACTGGGCTATGGGCCTGAGAACCGATGTTCGATTGTCGTCTGTTTCAGAAATCTACCAGACCGGCTCTGCAGTCCATGCAGTCTCATACTCCATGGGTACGGGAGGGGGTGACGGAGTCCCCCCCCCCCCACGAATAAAGCGTCTGGGGCATAAAAATCACTGCCCTCCCTCTAATGCCAAAGAATCACACTATACATGTATCCCCTGTAAGCCCTCATTGCGTGGACAGGGACAATTGTATCTTCTTAGACTCAATATTAAACTACAATAGAAAATAAAGAAGTATAACGTCGATCACAAATCTAATAATTATTTAATATATTAAATTCTACTACATGTTTCGACCTTTTTTTGGCCATCATCAGGTATATCAAACGACAAAATCTTTAGAGAAATAAATAAATGCAACATTAACCTTTTAAAGCCTAGCGGTAACTTTACATACGACCAGGTTTAACATTAAAAAATTCTACGTGGTGCCTACATTGCGTTTATGTGTTTTGTACGGATCTCAGAACAAACAGCAACTTTTGCCTTATAAAACATTAAGAGATTGGTTTTTATAACCGAAGTGGAGAGTGTTTACAGCGCGGTAGGCACTGAGTCCTTACATAAAACAGATACGCTTCGTCTTTAAAGAGTTAATTTTCAAATTATAAAATAAGATCACATTCTTTACTGTTGAAATAATTATTTGTAAAGAAAAAGGTTTGTATTTCTTACACAGGTATTGTTGAAGTGTAAAAGAAGGTCATATTCTGAAATTTCTGTCGCCAATTCTTCTGTTGAGATATGTATACTAACGTTTAACTACAGTCGACCCCGGTTATAACGACATCGGTTTATGTAAGACCTTGTCTATAGCGTCAGATATTATGTGGTACTAACAGCGGGTCGGTTAGGCACATTTTTGCAATTTTCGGTACGAAAGCGCAAAAAAATCATCAACTAAAATTTCGAAGTAGCGTACTCTCTCAATAAACAGTTACACCCTCCTTCGCTTACACAGCATTTATTGCAAACTGCAATACGCAGAAGACTGGAAACACACAACAGTCACAGCACTGGCCTATATTTCGAAAGGAAAGGAAGACAAAGCGCCTGAATCTGCTTCTTCCTCAAAGGATATGGTGCCATTTGCGAAGCAATGCTAATAATTTCGCACTGCATCGCATTAATTATAATCAATGGGAAGCTGTGAAAGATTCGGACGACAGTTTGGTGCAAAACAAATATTCTGCGAGCCAAACACGAACTGCTGACCACCAGTTGGGCATTCCTGCTTGTGTCATTTCTAATTTCTCCTCCCTTCACCACAACGTCTATGGATTCACACTTACACGTGTTCTTTTCAGTTCGCCCCTTTTTGTGAGTCCTGCACCTTCCCTCTTGTTCAATTTTACGACAACCTCACTGCCGTTCTCCATCGAACGGTATGCAAATCGTTGTATCTACTGCCTTCCAAGCATCTTCTGGTAAATTTTCCCACCCGACTATCAGAGACTCTCATGTCACATTCTTTCACTTCTCTGTCACGTCATTTCCCCACCTGTCCGGAAAACAACCCCTCGGGGGGCGGGGGGGGAGCACAATTTTACTCCGATAGACTCCCCCTTCACCCTACACTGCTGTCCACCGTCTGATCTCACAAACATAAACTGGCACATAAACACTACATTCCAAGTCTAAATAGGGTCATTCGAATTCGAGTTTACACAGCAAACAGGGCTTTACCTTAAATCTCAATTTTTGAGAATTCGTCTCATTAAAAATAACATGCTAACTTATTTAAACGCGTTAAATGTTCATAAAACACCACACTTGGCTCTACGTTTCTGTTATTTTCTCTGTGCCTTAAATTCTGACTAATTTCCGAAAAACCCGAGTATTTTAACACGCGTTAAAAGATTTCTCCATATCTTAGCAAAACGTCTACAATCGGTCATCGAGATATCGTGCCTGAGTGGGGGGAGGGGGTTTACAATCTCTTTCTCTTAAACATCTAACAGTCGACGTTCACAACACAGCATGCGTGATGCTCAATTCTTTCTTCAGCCCCAGCTCGTAACTGTTTCAATTATAAAACTATTTCTTTGGCCTCAGCTTTTATCTCACAAAAAAAAACACACACTCTCAACTATGAAGACTTGTCACGACAAAAGACCATAAGCTTTCGTACGTCCTTATGCTTTTAAAATTGGTCTATTTTGACCAATTTTAGTGAGAATTCTAAATGTGAAATTAAAAAAAAAATCCGACTGGTAGGGGTTGCTCTGATACGGACAGACGGACACGATGAAACTAATATTCGCTTGTCGTCATTTCGTGAATGCGTCTAAACAGTCGTTGGTATATACGATTATATTTCCACACAATACCTTAGAAACTGTTTGATTCTGTTCCCTAAAACATACAGCAAGACATAAATTGGAGACTTCTTGTTACCTGAGTACTGGAATCTACGTAGCACTGTGATGTTAAATTTTGAAGGAAAACTGGATGAACTGTTAGCGGCGCAAAATGTCTTCTTCATTTACTCACTATTTTTGCATAAAGTCGCCCATAGCTTAATTTCAGCGTAAATCAACCAGTCAACCAAAATTTTGTTATTTTTGCCATAAATGTGAGCACATACTTCACAACTTGAAATAAAATTTGTATTTTTGTAAATATTATTTCATTTCTGCAACCAAAATGTACAATTTACAATTAAGGGTTCCACGAAAATTGAGATTTATTCGAAAGGGTTCCACAGATATTGAAAATTTAAAGCCCATTAGCCTAGATGCTCATAAAATTCGATAAATGAGAAGTGAGGGTTATTGACAATATCGAATATTTTATTAGTAAACTATCGTTTTGGAAGACTAGAGTGATAAAAATGAGCCAAACGGAACTGAACACCATAACTCGCCCACATACGCCAAAAATGCACACAGTCTATACAAAATTACAAACCATCCATACACATGACCTCTCCTACATGTTTCAGGGGAAAATCACCGTCCTCAGGGGAACATTAATGAAAACGAATATAAAATTAACACATCCAGTAAACAAATACAATGCTAAAAGCAATTAATGTCAGTCACAAAAATGTGGACACTGACAATGTGATGCTGACATACTAACTCCATGGAGCAGAGGCCTTCTTGAGAAGCTAACAGTTTCTCAGCTAGTCAAGAAATTCCCCGCATTTTATGGAACCCAGAGGTTCATTACTGCATTCACAACAGCCCGCCACCTGTCCCTATCCTGTGCCAGTTCAATCCAGTCCATGCCCACCCATCACACTACTTGAAGATAAATTTTAATATTATTCTCCCATCTATGCCTGGGTCTCCCAAGTGGTCGCCTTCCCTCAGGTCTCCTCACCAAAATCCTGTATGCCCCTCTCTTTTCCCCCATACGTGCTACATGCCCCGCCCATCTCATTCTTCTAGATTTGATTACCCGAATAACATTTGGTGATGAGTACAGGTCATTAAGTTACTCGGTATGTAGTCTTCTCCACTCCCCTGTCGCCTCATCCCTCTTAGGCCCAAATATCCTCCTCAGGATGCTGACATACTCCTGAGTAAAATCCACTGAAGTGCCACTGTTTATGCACTGTGAGGTGAAAGTTACATACACCATTAACCCTTTAAAGAGAAAGTGTATCTGTTTTATATAAGGACTCAGTGCATATCGCGCTGTAAACACTCTCCACTTCGGTTATAAGAACCAGTCTCTTAATGTTTTATAAGGCAAAAGTTGCTGTTTGTTCTGAGATCCGTACAAAACACATAAACACAATGTGGGCACCACGTAGAATTTTTTACTGTTAAACCTGACGGTACGTAAAGTTACCGCTAGGCTTTAAAACGTTAAGTGAAGGCGTCGGAGTGATTCTTCCACTTCGAAAATGATAAACGTTAAAACTGTAGCAGACAGTGGTGATTACATCACAGCAAGATTCAATATTCCGCCTATCGGCCTCCGTCTATTGTAGTGACAGGGGTCTACGTCTAACCGCAGCAAGAAACAACATCTTCGGCTTGTCGGCCTTACTTGTCCTCTGTCACTAACTTTGCACGTAGCAGCCCAAATTCGCGTTACTATGGAACTGATGTGTTATCCATATTTAACAAAGAAGCGAAGGCTGTACATTGGGAACTGCTGAAGAAACCAGAATCCTCAACGAAAGGAAGACGACTCGGAACATGATGGGCATTGGGGACAAGACAACCTGCCCGACTGGAACTCATAAGATTTTGGGCCCACACCTCACTCCAGTAACCAACTTGTCTCTCACAACACAGTAAGCAAAAAACGCAAAGTTCACCCTAAAACTGGCAACGAAGGCAAAAAAAGTGCATTAAATGTATAGCTCTACCCATCGGCGCTAGATGGCGGTGAGTGTTTAATGCCACACCCCGGCCGCTTTGCCCCCGGAATGACCCGGTACCCATTGTATAAAAGGGTGGATGGGATCCAGGGCTGGTCAGGACAAGTGGCGGAAAATCTCACCCCACCGGGATCCGATCGTCCAGCCCGTAGCGAGTCGCTGTAACCATCCTAATCACTGGTGAGGGCAAAAGTAAAACTGTCTGTATGAGGGCTATGAAGTCATTTGCGGGGGGGGACGCACTCAGACTTCCGCACTACATGCAGGTAAGTGATGAACTTCACGCCCAGGCCGCCTTACCTCCGGGGAGAGCGTCCCAGGTACCAACTGAATGACGCTACTCAATGCGTGAAAATATTGTTAATATTTATAATGGTTTAAATAAATTCCGTACAGAGAAAAATAAGTTTAACTTAAAAAAGCACTGAATAAGTTCTTAACATGTATAAAATAGTCATAAATGATGCATTATGGTCTCCTTCCTTCCTTCCTTCCTTCCTTCCTTCCTTCCTTCCTTCCTCCCTCCCTTCCTTCCTTATTCTGATCACTTCTATCTATTCATTGTAGGTGTAGACGGTTATTGCTGCACCTGATCACACTCAATGACACACATACACACACACCACACTCGGTAGGACTCCTCTGGACGAGTGATCGGCCCGTTGCAGAGACCTCTACCTGACGACACACAACACTTACAAGAGACAGACAGCCATGCGTCCGACGGGATTCGAACCCGCAATCCCAGCAAGCGAGCGGCCGCACACCCACGCCTTAGAGGCGCGGTCGCCGGGATATTATGGTCTCCTTTAAAGGTTTGTTTTACAGTGCTGTCAGTAGCCCAGAACAGATGGTGTCGAGCGGTAGTACGATTGGCAATTGCTGAATTGGAAAGGATATCGAAGTGGAGGTGATGTCATCGGGAAATCATCGCGGCATTTGTCTGGAAGATCTGAGGAACGCCATGAAAATATTCGTTATGATATCAGGTGTCCTGGCCCCAGATATGAATTGGGATATCCCCCCCCCCAACCCGATTAAAATTCTATAGGCTGTAGAGACTAAGAACAAGCTGGTGTTACTGCAGCAAAGCTAGCAAGTGTCTCGGCACTCTCTTAGATGGAGGCAGGTCCAGTTCATGACACAGACACACCACGACGTAACCAACACTTGCATTCATAAGGTCTGCCGCAAGTCCAGTTTTGCCCAACTCCGAACGAAATACACATACGGCCCACTCTGTGAGTATACACAAGGCAGTCCAGCTGGAAACCAAATTCCAACACACTGGAACCTTATAGGCTGCAGCATTACAACCCCGCCGCCTGTGTTATCGTCCAGCAGTATTCTTCTCGCACCTTCATCTCGTTGCGCTTTCATTCCCGCAAGAAAAAAATTCGGCGCCTATGTTATTACAGTCGCACTCGGTTATAACGTCATGAAAGGGACTGAATATTTTGTGTCGTTATAAACGAGTGTTGTTATAACAAAGGAGTATAATGTTATGGTTAACAGTGAGGGATTAATTGGTACCACAGAATATCTGACGCTATAGACGAAGTGTCGTTTAAACAGATGTCGTTATAACCGGTTTCCACCGTATTTCAAAATTTTTTTTTGTTTTCACTGTTTTAAAATTGCGTTAAGTCGGAGAGTCTGTACACTGGGTTAGTTTTGTAACATCGAAGGATGGATGGAGTACAGAAACCAAGAAGGAAGAAAGTTCTAAATTCAAGCCTTCCTTTCTAAAAAGACGAGTTCATTTTATTGCTCAGGTCATGTTTACTGGGACGTGCGGTCAATTCCCTGCAAGTCACAGCATCGCATCGTCCCCATGAAAACCTCCTCCAATTTTTTTTTTTTTTACAATTTCCACTTAAGATCCGCTACCTGATAAGTATGCATTATGTCACCAGACGAGCTGAACAGTCCCTTCTAGTCCCGTCCCATGATTGGGAATGTCACATCTTCAACCTCCACTCACTTCCATCACCCAACTCTCCCTCTGCTACGCCCTGCTCCACGCCAACCCAAGTTTGCAAAAGAATATGACAAATAACGGGGGGGGGCCGGCGGCCGAGAGAGAGGATGAGAGGAAGGTCACCTAATTCACATCAAATTATCTTTAAAAGCGCTTTTTAATTCCGACACCAGCGCAGTGCGTCATTCCACCTGGCATTTGTCACCCTCTAATTAAAGGCGAAGAAAAGTGCTGAAAACAAAGGATGAAAAATTAGCTTCATTTCTAATTATAAGGGCGTGCAAATATCTTAATTTTGGAAAACTTCATCGAAGACATCTATCATTAATGAAACTCTCGAAACTTAATATGAGTTTGGAAAATAAGTCGGCAGAGAAAGGAAAAAGAAAGAAGTATCCCGCCGCGATGTTTGCGCCATTTGCCACTCTCCTTTTCCTCTTACGACTTTGTAGAGAATTCTTCCCACTAACTTTATTGTTCCGAGTAACAAACGTCATACAGAAAATACAAGGATTATCTCTTCCCGTTTTTTATATCGGGACCATCTGGCTCCACGAACTCTTTCAATTAAGACGAAAAAAAGGGAGAGATGGCTATAGGAAAAAAAGGGGGGAGGTAACTTGATTGGAAAGGACAGCCTATCCACTAGAAATTTCTCTCGCCGCCCCCCCCCCCCCTCCCGGGTCTCCACTTCCCTTATTCGCAGCCCATACTAACTAAAGATCTACATGATCAGAAGAGGCTGGGGTTGAGACGTTGGCGTCTGGTCCTCTCTGTGCATTATAAACAAGGAACGCTGACAAGTAAATGCAAGTATGCCTTCTTGTTCTGACTGGTATTCCAGTCGCTGTGGAACAGTAGCTACGTTAGCTGCCTACGTTCCCAAGTAGAAGACAGTGCGCCTGCGGCCCTAATCAAAATCTCCGTGGGTGTTTGCATTATTGAGGAGCCCCGGCAAGAAAGCCTCTCCTTCCCTCTCCCGTCTTTCAAACACTGGTCACCCAACATGCATCTCCATTATTCAGCCACTCCACTCTGGTCGCGCACGCAAACAGTAGCCTGTCATTTGATACAGCAGTGTCCTGGCTTATTCACTCTAAAGAAAAACAAACCCCAAAACCCTTCATGGTTTACAACACTTTTCCTCTCAATAAAACACTCCATCGAAAAAAGGAGTAATCGCTAGAAGGCTCACGAATTGAAAACTATTGATGTATCTAAAAGGGACATGTCATCGAAACTCGCCAGCCGACCTACAAAATTTCAAGGTAGGCAATTTAAGACTTACACAATTTAAAAAAAAAAAAGTAAAGAAAACTTATATAATAACATTTTTGAAATGCGCGCCAAATTTTTCCTTGCGGGGGGAACGAAAGCGCGATGAGACTAAAGCAGCGGAAGAATACTGCTGGGCGATAACATATGCGGTGGTGAAGTCACGCTGCGGCGTATCAGGTTCCAGTGTGTTGTGGAGTTTGCATTTCATTTGGACTACCTTGCACACACATACGCAGTTGATCACGTGTAGACTCAATATCAACTTGCGCAAAATTCGACTCGCGCCGGATCTTCCGTAATTTAAACTTTTAAAGCCTAGCGATAACTTTACGTACCACCAGGTTTAACATTAAAAAATTCTACGTGGTGCCCACATTGCGTTTATGTGTTTTGTACGGATCTCAGAACAAACAGCAACTTTTGCCTTATAAAACATTAAGAGATTGGTTTTTATAACCGAAGTGGAGAGTGTTTACAGCGCGGTACGCACTGGGTCTTTATCTATAAAACAGATAAGCTTCGTCTTTAAAGGGTTTAGTACTGCGTAAAGTTTTGGAATGTCTGTACACATAAAAAGCAGGCGTATTCAGAGAAACTACTTGCCAGTCCACGGTACGTGTCTCTTTTTACCATTGCCAAACAGAAACAATTAACGACAGTGTGTTTGCAGCATTTAGCGGTACAATTATCATGTCTCTTGTATCACATGAAAGAAGGGCAAAGGCAACGGGCGGGTTAGTGGTGTTTTCACTCTATCGGTCACAGCAACGGTACGCAACCTGTGGCCCCTGGAAATCTACGGGCCGTCAAGTGGCCCGGAGACGATTTCCGATGTCAAAGAACCGACCAAATACTGCTGTCTCTCTACACCACAGGCAAACACTCTCACGTAAGCCAAATCTAAACAGTCTACATGTGAAAACAGTAGGCGCATTCATACCAGAGGATTCATACTTAACGTGACGTGACTTTGCATAGCTTAGTTGACAAGGGACGTACAAGTTTTTCGATAGCGCAGGCGGTATAGCGACTCGCTACGGGCTGGACGGTCCGGGGATCGAACCCCAGTGATGGCGAGATTTTCCGCACCCGTCCAGACCGACCCTGGGGCCCACCCAACTTCCTGTACAATAGGTACCGGGTGTCTTTCCCGGGGGAAAGCGGCCAGGGCGTGGCGTTGACCACACACCCTCATCTAGCGCCGTGGTTAAAGAGTACAGATATACCTCTACGTCCCCTCTCGGCCTTCATGGCCTATTCTAGGGTGACTTCTACCTTTTTACCAGTTTTTAAAGAGCAGCCGTGGACATCAAATATCGATACGTATCCTACAAGTTACACTGCGTCGCATCCCACAAGACACCAAGAGGACTTCAGACCTCGCATACTGACACACTTCAGCTATTGCGAATGTGTCATTAACCGAACTTAAATCTTTATAAGCCCACACATGCAGGCAAGGCAAGGCCCCCATTTCAGTCATTTACATTCTCCATAAACATGACCTTAAAAACGCTGCATCTGTTTCCATGTCTACTGTCATACATAATTTCAGAACGAACAATTAACTAGCAATTTCGCCATACAAGTTCGCACGTCCACCATATGCTTTTACTGTTTGAATGAAATAAGAAAGGTGGGTGTTTTGGTGTCATCTATGGACATAATTTTAATATGACGTGTGAAAGTCGGTTAATTGACTCAAAATTTGAAATGAGGGGCACACAAATATAAACACACAGCACAGTAATCTAGGACGTACCGTATGAGATATTTTCTTTCTAGGAGGGGAACCACACTAAAAATAGAGAAACATGTCTACGCACCAAACAAAAGCAATTACTTGAATGTAGCTGGATAAGTAAAAAACTTGCATCAACCTTTTAAAGCCTAGCGGTGACTTTACATACCACCAGGTTTAACATTAAAAAATTCTACGTGGTGCCCACATTGCGTTTATGTGTTTTGTACGGATCTCAGAACAAACAGCAACTTTTGCCTTATAAAACATTAAGAGACTGGTTTTTATAACCGAAGTGGAGTGTTTGCAGCGCGGTACGCACTGAGTCCTTATATAAAACAGATACGTTTCGTCTTTAAAGGGTTAAAAATCGTAAACATCAGGATGTGGTTAAATTGTAATTTAGGTCTGCTTAGCACACGATATTGTATGTCAGTGTTTTTCAACCATTTTTCCAGAGAGAAGCCCAAAAATAACTTTTCACATCCCGAGAAACGCCTACATATGAAGACAGAGGCAATAAAACAAAGACAAAAACAAAACAAAAAAAGCAGCTGGTGGTGCCCGGTAATTACTCCAGCACTGCCAGTTTTCGGACAAAAATTCCCGCTATATTTCGCAGGATATTTGGGATTTTACGGGGAATTTCAAATTTATAATTAGGGTAAATGTTATATTTCATATTCACACGTGCGCTGTCCTAGACATACAAGTAAATTATCACACACCAACTAGCGCACTTTATCCACATTAAATTGTTCAGAAAAATGCTCCTACATGTTTCGAACCGTCGCAGGGTTCATCCTCAGGGAGTCACACAATCACTAATCACTCGCACTACCACAATATGATAACAAATGTTAATCACAACTTAAAATGCATCTGTTATGTTGATAAAATGCGTTCTGCGTCGGTGTATGCTCCATACACTGACGCACAACGCAACTTTTTAACCAAGTTTTATTCATCGTCTTAAAAAAAGACAAGTTTTAATTACATTTTGTTATTCATTGTCCCAGTTGGCTCAATACATATATAGAAAACATAAAAACCGTCAACTCGCCAACACCATATATTTATTTATTTACATATTAAAATGGAGCGAATAGTTTCGGCCGTATTCGGCCATCCTCAGGTTCAATACAAAAACTTGTTTATACAAAAACTTTTGTACAAACAAGTTTGTGAAATACAAAAACTTGTTTGTACACAAACTTTTTTACAAACAAGTTTGTGAAATACAAAAACTTGTTTGTACAAAAACTTTTTTACAAACAAGTTCGTGAAATACAAAAACTTGTTTATACAAAAACTTTTGTACAAACAAGTTTGTGAAATACAAAAACTTGTTTGTACAAAAACTTTTTTACAAACAAGTTTGTGAATTGAGCCTGAGGATGGCCGAATACGGCCGAAACTAGTCGTTCCATTTTAATAAATAAATAAATAAATATATACATGGTGTTGTCTATTTGACGGTTTTTATGTTTTCTATACATTTAATGACATTTTATCAACATACGGGAGCATTTTAAGTTGTGACCAACTTTTGTTACCATATTGTGGTAGTGCGAGTGATTAGTGATTGCGTGACTCCCTGAGGATGAACCCTTGTGACGGTTCGAAACATGTAGGAGCATTCTTCTGAACAATTTAATGTGAATAAAGTGCATTCGTTGGTTTGTGATAATTTATATTAACCCTTTAAAGACGAAATGCATTCTGTCTAATATAAAGAGTCAGTGCGTACCGCGCAGTAAACACGCTCCACTTCGGTTTAAAAAACCAGTCATTTGACAACATGTCAGGTAAAAGTTGCAGATTGTTCCCAGATAAGTACAAAACACATAAAAGCAATGTGGGCACCACGTAGAATTTTTTAATGTTAAACCTGGTCGTATGTAAAGTTACCGCTAGGCTTTAAAAGGTTAAAATTAGGGTATTTATCCCAGGCCTTCTTGCAGACCCCTGGTTGCCAAACACTGCACTGTATGCTCAGTCTCGAGGTTCCGTCTGTATTTGGAAGATATTTGCTTCATCGGGCTTAAAGGGCAGCATTACAGCATGGGACTGTTTCTGGCACGCCCAGCGTTCGGCGCTCCTTTACGGGCTGGCAACGTAATTAAGGAAACTGGGGCGTCCGTTATTTACTAAAAACAACCTCAGTTCCAACACAGGGTTGGCAACGATCACAAAAAGAAAGAAAAACAACCACTGCAGTTCGGAGTACAGAAGTCCAGCCAAGAACAAAACACATCCTTGTCACTCAAGATCATACATCCTTTAGGCCACCTGAAGTATTCCGAAGGACGACTCACAACGTGCTGAATAATATGCAGATCAAAGGTACCTAGACATTTCGCAGTCAATCAATCGATCAATCACAATGGATAATTACTAGTGACAAATATTATTCTGTCGTCTCAACATGCTCTGCCTTAAAATAATCTTTTTGTGGGGAAGCTCTAAGCCCTATTATAAAAAAAGCAGTCCCATTACAGGCCTGGACAGGCCCGGAGGTTTCCAGGAGTTTGAAGCTCCCAGATTGCTAGAGAACCTGCATTTGTAGGTGGTAAGGTTGTCAGCCATACGCACCGGCCGCGTTTACCACCCAGGAAATATTCCTGGTACTCATTTCTGTTAGAGGCTGAGTCGACCCCAGGGTCATAGTGCGACCAGAAGGATTATGTCAATGAAAAATTCCAATTACATCATCGGGAATCGAACCCGCGATCTTCCGGTTTGTAGCGCAGTGAAGCCCTACAATAGCAGTGTTAATTTCCCAAGCAACCACAAGTACTAAAATTATAAAACCTGGCATACACATACTTAAGGGTTCTCCGTCATCTGCCTTCGTATTGTGTGTTGACACATCCATCAACACAACTGGGGTATTTCTGAGACTAGTACCAAGTGAATCACTGTAAAATCTGGCAGATGCAGAAACCGTTCAACTATGTTTGAGCCAAATTTCGTTAAGTACAGAGCATGAAATTCCAACTAAAAAAAAATAAGTATTTTTATCTTGTCGACACAACAATATTTATCTGAACTTAAGTGGTTAACTAAAATTACAACAGTCATGCTTGCTTCTGTCTTGAAGCTTTCGCGGCGACAAAATTCAGTAAAATCTTCTCCGGCAGGCAGCCGCGTTAAAGTGTAAAATTCTTCCAACGTTTCTGGGATTGACTGTGTCCCAGAAACGTTGCAAGAATTCTACACTTTAACGGGGCTGCCTGCCCGAAAAGATTTTATTGAATCCTTCTTGCATCTTAAATGGTTACACAAGACTACACGTTTCGGCCTATATAGATGATCTTCAGGTGATGTTTATTTTAAAACGCACACAGGTCGTACACTTTATGTTTAATTTTGTGTATTGCAGTTTTTGGTTCATTTCCGTTAAACGTGCTCGAGGTTACGCTTTCTTTTGTTGATTTTCTTAAAATGGTGGGGGGGGGGGGGGCCCGGGGGGGGGGTTAAAATTTTTTTCGTTTTACTGAGAACATTTGTTCTGGCATCAACTCTTCTTGGTGTTTATTTCGCATATTATTTGGTGCTTTCACTGTTAAGTTGTGAATTTTCTATTGATATTTTATCCGCTTCCATACTGTTTGGTGTTGTGTTGTGCACAGGCATCACTCGACTCATAACACTGGGCTGGGGGGGGGGGGGGGGGAATCGACCTTGGGTATTAGAAACTTTAATTTACGAAGCAGTCAAGAAGGAGTGCAAAGATTGGTTTGTTTATTTTTTCTGTCTTCACACTAACCAAATAATCTTTTCGAAAATACTTCTATTTTCTTTATTTACCCCTCTTCAACTCATTGGCCAAAAAAGACTGTTCCTAGGCACAAAAATATTGGAAGGGCATTCCTCCCTTGCACCCCCTAAGTTACGTCTATAGTGATGTGATACTTTGATCGCGTTGCCTATTCAGTGAGTGTTTTTAGATGCGGTTATTTTGTAGGGATTGTTGGTTGCCTGAAAAATTGCATCTAAATTTCATAAAATTATCATAACCAGGAAAGAGTTTGTAACTTCCCAATACGATAGGTTAAAGCAGAGAAACAATACAAACCAGTGTAACAACTGAAATCACAGCAAAGGAAGCCATTCCATTTCTTACCATAAGCCAAACCTTCCCATACAAAAATGGTCAAAATTTTAGGAACGCCCTGAATAAAGGTCGGACAGTGGCACTCAGACAATCTTAGTAGAGCTGCCCGCAGCTGTTCCTTCTCACGAGGAACAATATAAAAAGGGAATCAACGCCGATACACTATTTCATTTCGTGCGCGTACTTTAACCTTTTAAAGCCTACCGGTAACTTTACATACCACCAGGTTTAATATTAAAAAATTCTGCGTGGTGCCCACATTGGGTTTATGTGTTTTGTACGGATCTCAGAACAAACAGCAACTTTTGCCTTATAAAACATTAAGAGATTGGTTTTTATAACCGAAGTGGAGAGTGTTTACAGCGCGGTACGCACTGAGTCCTTATATAAAACAGATACGCTTCGTCTTTAAAGGGTTAAAAGAGTCCCATCCCGGCAGTCCCCATTACTGCACCCACAACGAAGCAAGGCAGTCCATCCTACAGGTAAATACTCTAGCTGGTACAGAAGCAAATTTCAGTTTGACATAACTCTTATGGTCCTGTGTTACAAATATACAGAGTTAAAGGGACACCATGTTTCGACTGGTTCAATTCAAGCATTGCTCAAGTCCAGCGCACATGGAGTACACGGAGTACGTGTGTTATTTTACACACTGTGCACAGGAGATTAAGGTGTCGGCGTCTTACGAACCTGTGAAATGTACGAACACATTAACAGGTTTGTGAATGTGTTTCAGACGCGTTGGCAGAATTTCAAAAAGCGACTGTTAGTCTCGTCATACCTGCCCGTCCGTCCGTCCGTCCGCCCGCCCGCATGAAGTAAGTCGACTCCCACTGGACCGAGTTCCATTCAATTTGATATTTGAGCATTTTTCAAAACTCGGCCGAGAAAATTCAAGTTTTATTAAAATCTAACAAGAACAGATGGTACTTCAGACGAAGAATTATGTACATTTATGATAATATCTCGCTGAATTCTTCTTAGAATGAGAAATGTTTCAGACAAAATTTGTAGCGAAAAATAAAACACGTTTTAGGTTCAATAAATTTTTTTTTTCGAAAATCGTTCCATTTATAAGATAATGTAGAGAAGTCTGGTAGAGCCAGACACGCCACAGATCACAATATAACACGGCACATGCGCATTGCATGCTGGATAACTAAGGCTACAGACACACACTCAGAATATGTAATACTTATTGCTTTTCCAGGGCAACAATGGTTACGGGAACGCGCCTAAATGTTACGCTGCAAGTACTCTGCCTGTCTCGTTAAAATTAAATTCACGCTAAAATTTGGTGTCTGTTCTTGTCAATTAACAGTCAATATAGAAAAACGTTGTGGTTGTGTCCTGTGTGACACTTGTGTTAACTTATAAAAATGCGGTTAAAGACTAAAATTCATAAATAAACACAACCAAAATTAGTGCAAAGCCGTTTAAGGCATACAGCATTCACAGATAAATGTCTGTGGACGGTAAACATGTTTCATTTCTGCGATAACCCTAGTCATTTCGACCTTCATTGCCGATGGATCTACACTAAATTTTCGCGGGATGGGGGGGGGGGGCGCGGTGGTGCTGCATCTAGGAATATTAAACGATAACCACAGTTCTATAAGTCAATGCAAGTCATTCTACAAGACGTAAATACAATGTAGATACTGACTTAACCTTTTAAAGCCTAGCGGTAACTTTACATACGACCAGGTTTAACATTAAAAAATTCTACGTGGTGCCCACATTGCGTTTATGTGTTTTGTACGGATCTCAGAACAAACAGCAACTTTTGCCTTATAAAACATTAAGAGATTGGTTTTTATAACAGAAGTGGAGAGTGTTTACAGCGCGGTACGCACTGAGTCCTTATATAAAACAGATACGCTTCGTCTTTAAAGGGTTAAATGAGAAGTAACAACTCTTAGCTTGAATGTAATTTTAAAACGCACTCGGAGACCTACCAACGTGTCTGAGCCTATATACCGAAAGCCTGTAAAAAGTTGAGATCTAAAATTTCTACACACAAGATGTGTAAACTAACAAAATCCCCTGTGTAACGTACCTAAAGCTAGCTTGAAATGAACAAGCCGAAACATGTCGTCCGCTACTCCTATGTATTTATAGTAAGATAAAGAAATCCCACTACAGGCCTGGACAGGCCGTTAGGGTTCCAGGACATTGAGGGTCCCCAGATTTTTAGACAAACAGCAGGTTGTCAGCCTTACGCACCGGCCGCCTTTATCTTCCAGGAAATATTTCTGGTACTCATTTCTGTTAGAGGCTGAGTCGACCCCAGGGCCATAGTGCGACCAGAAGGATTATGTCAATGAGAAATTCCAATGACACCATCGGGAATCGAACCCGCGACCTTCCGGTTTGTAGCGCAGTGACTCAACCAACTGTGCCACCGCGTGCCCCCTGTTTATTTGTAGTACAGGTGTAGAAGAAGTGAGTCAAAAGTGAAGTACGCTTCTGTAGTCAATATTCCGAACAGGACGATGGGCTTCATCAAAATATTTTCCGTTAGTTTCTGATTGACACCACTCTAAGACATTCAACTAAGGTCCGTGTCGCTCGCCGTAACCTAGCTGCCGTTTCGAATGTGGCTGTGGACAACATTACACGCCACAGTGTTTCTTCAGTTTACGTAGTCCAGCTGACGTTCCAGTGTGTGGGAAACCCCCCGTTCTAAACCTTACACGTGTCTCGCATGTAACTTAATTCAGAAATCACAGGTGTGCGTTCATACAGTGTCACATATGAAACTCCTGTAGACTCAAAACATCTTACAGGACCACTCAATAATTACATGAGCTACTAGCAGGACGATCTGCAGAAGCGACAGCTGCTTCAGGAATTTCAAATCCTCAATCTGCTACAATAAGCACAGTAATGCGCACGTTTAATCCGTCATCTGACACGAATCCAATATTCATCCTCATGACACCATTCCCAGTAACACAGCAAAAAACTGTGGTGAGTGCCAACACACCTCAGAAATACGCAATTGTACTCACTTGGTCCTGTTCGTCGTACTCGATGTTGCCGTTGGGGGTAGTGGCTGCAGAGGGGCGCTGTGACGTAGACAAGTTGATGGCACCGTCTCCGTCTGTTTCATGGTCCATCATGCATTCATCCTGAAACAGGAAGATCATCATCTCTAGTAGTAGCAGTAGTAGCAGTAGTAGTAGTAG
>BLKM01000135.1:502869-590171 GCA_013340265.1 Coptotermes formosanus
CCATCAGAAAGCCCGTACGCGCAAAGTTTATTAAGTAAAATAGGATGCGGAACAAGGTCAGATGCACTGCTGAGGTCCAAATAGATAGAATCAACCTGACGTTCAGAGCTGACTAAAGGAGAAATAAAATCAATAATATGAATACTACTACTACTACTACTACTACTACTACTACTACTATACAAATAATAATACCAATAATAATAGTATTACTAATAATAATACCAATAATAAAAACAATAATACCAATAATAATAGTACTACTAATAATAATACAAATAATAATACCAATACTAATACTAATAATAATACAAATAATAATACCAATAATAATAGTACTAATAATAATACTAATAATATATAAATAATAATGTCAATAATAATAGTCCTACTACTACTAATACTAATAATACTAATAATAATACCAATAATAATACAAATAATAATACCAATAATAATAGTCCTACTACTACTACTACTAATAATAATAATAATAATAACACAAATAATAATACCAATAATAATACCAATAACAATAGTCCTACTACTACTAATAATAATAACACAAATAATAATACAAATAATAATACCAATAATAATAGTACTAACAATAATACCAATAATACCGACAATACGAATAATAATATCAATAATAATAGTACCAATAATAATAATAATAATTTATTGCTGTTTTACTGTGGTTAATACCACCACATATTCCGCTTGTCTTATACTTTACAGGGAAGCAAAAGGCGCCCTTCGACCTTCCGCAACTGGAATTCGGGGGGTGGGGGGAGGCTGGCGGCAGGCATATTTCTCCGTGCCGCGTCCCTCCACTTCGACATCCCTGCCGTATTCATAACGATATAATGGTCAGGTGACGGAAATGCGTTCAACGGTTTACGTCCACAAGGGTTCTTCTTGTTCAAATGCTGGTAGTTTCTGTATTCTTGAAGTAAAATCACGAAAACATCTGCTACTCATTTCGATATGCTCCGAATTACAAGCGTTCGGCCTTCAATGCGTGGAGTTAGGGAACTTTCAACGGCCGACAAATACCTGTCACTAATTACACAAAACACGGCCACCATCACGTGTCAAAGCGACATCTAACTGGACAGGCCGAAATGAAACTAGCCAGACTCGGGAGTCGATCCACGAACATCTAAAATCATACGAACTGTGATATTGTTTTGTCAAGTAACTGTCGATTTTCCAATCGACTTTAGATGAATCGTTTTCCCAAAGGCGCACTTGCTCCGCACATGTAGATGGTGGCAGCGCCACAGCGACGTGAGGTGCGTGCAGACAGGCCTACAGTCTGGCGAAGTGATCCAACAAATGTGCACGTGGAATGGAAATTCAGCTTCCTTCGCCGCTTCAAGGGGGGTCCTTACCCCTTTGCTACGTTGCCTTCTTTACTCTTTTGATATGCGTCACTTTGTACAGAAATTTCGGGTAATGCGACTGCTGTGGGGCCTGTAACTGATATGGGCACTGAGACTAATATACACCCTGTGACTGATATGGGCACTGGGACTAATGTGGGCCCTGCGACTGATATGGGCACTGGGACTAATGTGGGCCCTGCGACTGATATGGGCACTGGGATTAATGTACACCCTGCAACTGATATGGAAACTGGGATTAATGTACACCCTGCGACTGATGTGGGCACTGGAACTAATGTACACCCTGCAACTGATATGGGCACTGGGACTAATGTGGGCCCTGCAGCTGATATTGGCACTGGGACTAATGTGGGCCCTGCATCTGATATTGGCACTGGGACTAATGTACACCCTGCGACTGATATGGGCACTGGGACTAATGTACACCCTGCAACTGATATGGGCACTGGGACTAATGTGGGCCCTGCGACTGATGTGGGCACTGGGACTAATGTACCCCCTGCGACTGATGTGGGCACTGGGACTCATGTGGGCCCTGCGACTGATATGGGCACTGGGACTAATGTACACCCTGCGACTGATATGGACACTGGGACTCATGTGGGCCCTGCGACTGATATGGGCACTGGAACTCATGTGGGCCCGCGACTGATAAGGGCACTGGGACTCATGTGGGCCCTGCGACTGATATGGGCACTGGGACTAATGTGGTCCCTGCGACTGATATGGGCACTGGGACTCATATGGACCATGGTGTTATTTTTACTGTACAGGGCTGTGTTCCTTCGGAAGTCACTGAATTCCATTCCATGTGTTCATTTTGAAACGCAGAAGGAGAGAATCTGGAGTTGTTGAAAGGAAAACGGTTAGATTGTGTATTTGCTCAAAATCGTGTACACCAAAACTTCTTCACTGTCCTCACAAGTGAACAATGGCCATCCTGCTTTGAAATCTTTAGCGTAAATAACTGTTCGAATGAATATCAACAGGAGAGGATAATATATTTCAGGAATATGATAAGCTTTGATTTCGTATTACAAACATGGCAGCCATGCGGGGAAGAAAATCAAACGCCAACGTCTACAATTGTGGAACTTGCACACTTGCTTGGCCCTCTTTACCCGCCTAATTATTTCTCTTTCTACACTCTTTGCGTCTTCATTGATTCAGCGTTAAATAAGTTCGGATGTCAGGCGTGAGCTACTGGTTGTGGCACTGACAGAGAAAAGAAAAATGGGCCCTGGGGTGGGCCCTGGGTCCGCTTCATGAAACCAGTGGGGCTGAAGCAAGGGTTTCAGTCGTTTGACAAATTCCAGTAGAATTTTGAAACACACGTAGTTTGAAGTAATTTGCCATTCCTGCACAACAGCTGGCATAAAAACGTTACAATTAACCATTTAAAGACGAAGCGTGTCTGTTTTATATAAGGATTGAGTGCGTACCGCGCTGTAAACACTCTCCACTTCGGTTATAAAAACCAGTCTCTTCATGTTTTATAAGGCAAAAGTTGCTGTTTGTTCTGAGATCCGTACAAAACACATAAACGCAATGTGGGCACCACGTAGAATTTTTTAATGTTAAACCTGGTGGTACGTAAAGTTACCGCTAGGCTTTAAAAGGTTAATCTATCAGATCAGATCTAAACCCATGTGAAATTTTCTATGGCGGTATTTATCAAAAATGAAGTGTTCAAAACTAACCCTCGCAGGGGTTTACAAACCCCCGGACGTCAGTCGCCCTGAAGACTAAATTTTGTACTGCAGTACTTAATATTCGCGGATCCTGAGTACGAAAAGCGCTTTTTGTCATGCATCTGGCATCTAGAATGTTTAAACACCGCGGAATTTCATCACTGGACATCGTAGCGTCGTCTTAACGGCAGAGGTAAAACATGTTTCACAGATTGTCTTTCATACATGTACAACCATTTTAAGTGTCAAAATAATAGAGATGTGGCAGAGGCGATTTCCAATTTTACAACGAAACAAAATAGTTCGAAGAAAAAAGATCACCCTGTATAAAAAGAGTAGGCGTATTATGTGCACATCGTAATATCCTATCCTGAACAAAGGAAGCAAGCCGAATGTCCAGGCAGCTTGTCAATACTCGCCCACAAATCACCGACCGGTTGGTCAAAGAGGGCAGGTTAGGTCCAACGCGTGACAAGAGAGAAGGAGATGCGAAAACAGGAAACAGAACAAGACGTTCGGAGGTCATTCCTTACAGAGCCCCCACCGTTGGTCATTTATCCCGTTCGAGCAAAGAAAAAGGCGTCGGAATAAAGCAGGGTAATAGGCCGTCTTTATCTTCTGCGGGAGTGTGGGCTGACTTGTCAGGAATGGGGGGTCGACGACGACGACGACAAGGCGTTTCGCAGATCCAACTAAGAAAGGTTTCCCACTGCTACAAGACGAAGATAGACAGGGTTCGTGTTAATCCATTCCTCTAGAATTGCTAACCTTGCAGGCAGTGAGAAGCACAAGCCTAGAGGGGTGAACTGAACCAACGCCTGTCTCAAAGCTCCCGTCATCTCTTTGGCTAGTTTTTTGCCCTCGGTCAACAATAGACCTTGCCCCCCCCCACCCTCTAATGGGTGGACAAAAAAATAAAAAAAGAAGTTTGGGTCAAGAGCGACAGTCCTGAGACGAAAAACACCTCTTCTTCTTCTTTTTTTCTGTCCTTTTTCCTCGATGTTGCCCCACCCACACACAATCCCTCTGACCAACTGGCTGACCAAGGAATAATCTAACGTTTCCAACAGAAGACATGGTGTGGCTTCATTTGGCAGGGCCCTTCCTCCACCACACCCATTTTCTTCCCTTCTTTTTAATCTTGTTCTTGGAAACAAAAGCGACAAAAATCTAAGGCGAAAAGCCATCAAGGGGGGGGGAGGGGGGGAGGGGACCAGGAATCAAGTGTCTTTGTTTCATCTCAATAGGCGAAGCTTATTGTTGCCAGCTTTTATCTTGACTTCAAATGAAAACGACAAATTAATGGTCCAGAATAAAACACCCCCCACCCCCAGCTATCAGACATTTCTCTTAAAGTCCTGAATTCGATCACTTTTATCCTTGGCATGACCAACGAAAAGAGAGGGCAAAACGGTAATTTTTGACCACTTCTAATAACATTTTTAATTCCACTACGCACTGTTGACCAAAAATTTAAAAAAAAAACACTGGCATTACGAATCCTTTCCGTTAGTAGCCTAATTACGCTCTTAAAATTTAACGACATGATCAGTGTATTTACTAATTTTATGCCAAAATAATAATCCACCAAATACAAATAATTCTTAAAATCCCATTACAATCATAACCAACTGCGCCCTACACGTTCCGTCAGTCACCATTCGTAAGCATCACAACGTGTCTCGTACACACCAAACCCGTGGTAAGTTAAGGCTAATAGGAAAATAATAACACACACAAATGTTGGTACACAAATGTATGTATATATACATAAATGTGGTGGCGGAGAAGGACAGATAAGATCAGTTGGACCGATCGTATGTAAAATGAAGAAGCATTACTGTCACAGGAAATAAAAATTCTACAAACAATAAAAAGAAGAAAGGCTAACTACTGGATGAACTTCGGGAAGAGATGGGATACTGGAAATTGAGAGAGGAAGCACTAGATCGCACTCTGTGGTGAACTCGCTTTGGAAGAGGCTACGAACCTGTCGTAAGACAGATTACGTAATGCTGATTTTGTGTGTGTGTGTGTGTGTGTGTGTGTGTGTGTGTGTGTGTGTGTGTGTGTGTGTGTGTGTGTGGGTGGGTGGGTGGGTGGGTTCGGTAACAACGTCTCACTGTCACAGGTGCGAGGGGCGGAAACCTGGCGACCCCGTTCCCATCCCGTTCCTGACACATGACAGACAAACCACCTGATTGACTACACCGAGCAGAGTCCTGCAGAAGCTAACAGGCCCTCAGGTAGTCAAATTCCCCGCATTGTAGGGAACCCGAAGGTTTGTTATCGTGTTCACAAGGGTCTGCCACCTGTCGCTATCCTGAGCAAGATTAACCGTTTAAAGCCTAGCGGCAACTTTACGTACCGCCAGGTTTAACATTAAAAAATTCTACGTGGTACCCACATTGCGTTTATGTGTTTTGTACGGATCTCAGAACAAACAGCAACTTTTGCCTTATAAAACANGCGTTTATGTGTTTTGTACGGATCTCAGAACAAACAGCAACTTTTGCCTTATAAAACATTAAGAGACTGGTTTTTATAACCGAAGTGGAAAGTGTTTACAGCGCGGTACGCACTGAGTCCTTATATAAAACAGATACGCTTCGTCTTTAACACAGTCCAGGCTACCCATCTGATTCCTGTAAGATCCGCGGTGGCGCAGTTGGTTGAGGCACTGTGCTACAGTCGCGGGTTCGATTCCCGATGGTGTCATTGGAATTTTTTGTTGACATAATCCTTCCGGTCGCACTATGGCCCTGGGGTCGACCCAGCCTCTAACAGAAATGAGTACCAGCAATATTCCCTGTGGGGTAAATGCGGGCGGTGCGTACGGCTGACAACCTTACCACCTTCATGTGCCTATTGTCTAGAAATCTGGGAGCCTCAACCTCCTGGAACCCTAAGGGCCTGTTCAGGCCTGTAATGGGATTGCTTTACCCTTACAATGTTTCGGAAGCCGTCTCCGCTTCCATCTTCAGGCAAGGAAAGCACCTAATCTGAGAACAGATCTATCTAAGGGGTCCACCAAATAGGACGCCTTCCTTGCCTGAAGAAGGAAGCAAAGCCGGCTTCCGAATCGTCATACTTCATTAGAAAAATTTACGCTGGACAAAGTCCAAATACAGCTGAGTACCCAACTCCATATAATGCAGAGATTGAAGCGTGCGTGGAGGTGCAACTTCACTACCCCCACTACGTCGTCGCAGCGTGCTGATTAATTAAGCAGAGGGACAACTTCAGCGTTAGGCCTACCGGTCCAAAACATGCAGTATTTTCCGACACGCAAAACAAAACCACGCCATTTACTGCACGTGCAACGCACAACACATGTTCAGCTACTTAATTCACGCCGGCGTATAATCGCATCCACTAGAAGCGACGCTGAGTCATTTGTCTCGGCCGAAAGAGACGGGACGCGGGCAGTTAGGGGTGTCGAAAGGTTAGGTCGTGCATGTATTTATTGCTGCTTGTTTTATGTGCTATACAATCAATACAGGGGCTGTCTTTGTACAACACGTTTTAACCTTTTAAAGCCTAGCGGTAACTTTACGTACTACCCGGTTTAACATTAAAAAATTCTACGTGGTCCCACATTGCGTTTATGTGTTTTGTACGGATCTCAGAACAAACAGCAACTTTTGCCTTATAAAACATTAAGAGACTGGTTTTTATAACCAAAGTGGAGAGTGTTTACAGCGCGGTACGCACTGAGTCCTTATATAAAACAGATATGCTTCGTCTTTAAAGGGTTAAGTTATGCTTTGTTCAGACGCTGGTCAACGGATTTTTATAGTGAAAAGAGGTCAGGGTTCAATCCCAGGGCAGGCAATCTGGGATTCTTCTACCAGTGTTCCACATTCATTTGTCTAGCAATTGGGGAATTGACAACGACGCCATTAGAGAAAGCAGTTCCGCCCCATCACAATATTAAGAAGATGTGAAAGTGACTCTCCCCCACATATGCAATAGTTGCATTCCGGGAGGTCCGGTGCAAGCCCAGTTTCGAGCAATTGGGCATTGATTATACACACAGTCAACTGTATACACGTTTACAGAAGGAAGCCCAGTTGATATCCAAACTCCAGCACACTGGAACCTAATTGGCCGCAGCATGTCCGCCCCACCGCCTGTGTTATCGCCCAACAATATTCTTCCGCCTGCTTCGTCTGATTGCGCTTTCATTCCCGCAACGGAAAAATTCGGCTTGCTTTTCAAGAATGTCACTTCATATTTTAATTTGCTTAAAATTCCATAAGTCCGGAGTTTTGTAAAATGAATTATACAAAGTTATTAATAAAACCAAATAGTGCAAAATTACATTTGTATAATCTCCGACATGTTTCGGCCGTAAACCATTCGGTCATCTACAGGGAGAAATTTTTTTCTTAACAAAGCAGCATATTGTATATCAGACAAACGCGGCAGTATGGTTCAATAAGTTATGTAGGCACCACCACCTAACGCCGAACTACATCAACATAACAGTGAATGGGAACAACAAACAAAGCCGAAACACAGGAAATGCAGCCAACAGTTATAGATTGGGTCAAGAACTTAAACTCCTCTATATGAAGAAAACAAAACTAAAAGAACACTAATGTACCATATACTGCTTTGTTAAGAAAAACCATTCTCCCTGAAGATGGCCGAATAGCTTACGGCCGAGACATATCGGAGATTATGCAAATGTAATTGTGCAGTAGTTGGTTTTATTAATAAATTTGTATAACGATCAACTGCAAGGAAGATGCACAGCATTAACCTTTTAAAGCCTAGCAGTAACTTTACATACCACCAGGTTTAACATTAAAAAATTCTACGTGGTGCACACATTGCGTTTATGTGTTTTGTACGGATCTCAGAACAAACAGCAACTTTTGCCTTATAAAACATTACCAGACTGGTTTTTATAACCAAAGTGGAGAGTGTTTACAGCGCGGTACGCACTGAGTCCTTATATAAAACAGATACGCTTCGTCTTTAAAGGGTTAAATTGTAAACTGAAATCAGTAAATCGGGGAATGTGTGTACGTGTTCCTATAATATACACTTCCCTGCATTCTGATCTTTGTTTCCTGGAACCTTCTCACAAGGTCATTCCATTTAACCCACTGAGGTCATGTCTTTCGTTACTGTTCACAACTGTGCACATATTACAGGGCGTTATTGTTATTGTCAGATGTGTTATTATATCTCTCTGCAAAACTTAATACATGTACGTTAACTGTACGTTAAATTAATCGATCACACATAACCTCAAACTTTCATCCCATCGAAATATTTGTAATCGCCGACTTAAAAACAATATTTTGTATATGCAATTTGTAACAATAAACACAGCCTACCTACATTTCAGATTTCATACCCTCAGGAAAATCAGTATAAATATTAAAATATCACGGTAAAAGGTAAAGCTATCCCATTACAGACCTGGACAGGCCCTTAAGGTGTCAGGAGGTTGAGGCTTCCAGAATTTCTAACCAGTCGGCACATTAAAGTGGTAAGGTTGTCAGCCCTACGCACCGGCCGCCTTTACTCCCCAGGAAATATTCCTGATACTCATTTCTGTTAGAGGCTGGGAAGCATGAAAGTGTTTATCAACAGATGCTTACGGAAGACCCTTCAGATAAGAGGGCCAGATACCATAACAAATGACGCGCTATGGAAGCGAACTAGACAAAAGCCATTACAAAGACGTATTAACCCTTTAAAGACGACGCGTGTCTGTTTTATATAAGGACTCAGTGCGTACCGCGCTGTAAACACTCTCCACTTCGGTTATAAAAACCAGTCTCTTAATGTTTTATAAGGCAAAAGTTGCTGTTTGTTCTGAGATCCGTACAAAACACATAAACGCAATGTGGGCACCACGTAGAATTTTTTAATGTTAAACCTGGCGGTACGTAAAGTTACCGCTAGGCTTTAAAAGGTTGAAAAGAGAAAACGGTCCTGGATTGGTCATACACTCCGTAAACCATCAGGAATAACCGAGAAAGATGCCTTAGACTGGAATCCTCAAGGCAAGAGGAACAGGGGTCGACCGAAGAAGACTTGGAGACGTACGGTGGAGGAAGAAGCCCGAGACCAGAGGAAAAGATGGTACGAAGTGCAGGTCATGGCAAAGAACAGTGTGAGGTGGAGAAGCTTTGTCAAGGCCCTATGCTCCATACAGGAGTAAAGGGAATGATGATGATGATGATGATGATGATGATGATGATGATGACGACGACGACGACGACGAGTCGAACCAAGGGCCATAGTGCGACCGGAAGGATTATGTCAACAAAAAATTCCAATGACACCATCAGGAATTGAACCCGCGACCTTCCGGCTTCTAGCACAATGCCGCAACCAACTGCGCCACAGCATGCCTCAACACCACGCTCCGGCCGCTTTATCCCTGACAAAGAGAGTCAGTGCCAGTTGTGCAGGAGGTTGGGTGGCCTCAAGAACCGTCTAGACGGATGCGAAAAATTTCGCCCCATTGGGATTCGATCCCAGGACGGTCCAGCCCGTAGTGAGTCGCTACACCGACTGCGCTATCCCGGCTAGAGGTCAAACGTATTGCTGTGCAAAATCACTACTCAGTTAGGGTAGTGCAGGCGGCACGGATGTCGACCTGCACACGTTACAGTCCCACCGGGATATGATGATCCCTTGGAGGTACGAGCGCTTATTACCGTCCGCCTTCTAAAATGCGCTGGCAAAATGTGTTGGTAAAGGGACCGTACAGACCGGCGTATTGTGCAGAAACAAAGACTTCACAACATTGCATTCTTCCCTTTCAGCTATATCACACAGAGAGGGCGCCAGAGACCATGAGGTGACGGTGCAACCGTAAGTTTCTGTATTAGACTGAGGTGAAATGTCAGCGTCACAGAAGTGAATCATCATTTGCTGTCGCAGGCTACGTAGTTGAAATGCCGATGATCACGAAACCTCAACAATGAGGCGGCCTGGACCCGAGAAGGATTGTTGCGCCACAAGAAAATAAAAGAGCCACGAGTTTGAACTGCTCCTCACCGATTAAAACTTGATTAAGCTATTAGCTCAAACAACGTCATTAGCCCTTTAAATACGAAGCGTATCTGTTTTATATAAGGACTCAGTGCGTACCGCGCTGTAAACACTCTCCACTTCAGTTATAAAAACCAATCTCTTAACCTTTTAAAGACCAAGGGTATTTGTTTTATATAAGGACTCAGTGCGTACCGCGCTGTAAACACTCTCCACTTCAGTTATAAAAACTAATCTCTTAACCTTTTAAAGACCAAGCGTATTTGTTTTATATAAGGACTCAGTGCGTACCGCGCTGTAAACACTCTCCACTTCAGTTATAAAAACCACTCTCTTAACCTTTTAAAGACCAAGCGTATCTGTGTTACATAAGGACTCAGTGCGTACCGCGCTGTAAACACTCTCCACTTCGGTTATAAAAACCAGTCTCTTAATGTTTTATAAGGCAAAAGTTGCTGTTTGTTCTGAGATCCGTACAAAACACATAAACGCAATGTGGGCACCACGTAGAATTTTTTAATGTTAAACCTGGTGGTACGTAAAGTTACCGCTAGGCTTTAAAAGGTTAAGCTGCTGAAGAAACAATCGGCCTAACTCCAGTCTGCACCTGCCTCTCTCCGTCAATAAGTCTCAGAAGCCGTCAGCAGCTTTTGTCCCACATTTTAATTTTGTTCCTCTTACGTGGCGTAAAAGTTACATAACCTCATGTGTGTACAATTTTTCCAAAAATCTGTAAGCCACTTAAAATTCTAGGGGCCGGAATGACGTCATGAATCAGGTTTTACAGTCAGGACTCACAAATACTTCGCGACATCGTACACAATTTAAGCATTCTTGACATGTACATCACTGCATAACCCGATCAGTTGATACAATCATTAAGTCGTCCAAAGAAGTAAACATGTGTTCGAAAAAAAGGCTGAAAATATAGGCTCACATTTATAAATGTAGAGAAAAATATCTTTCGTACTTCAGATCTTCCTCTGATGTGGGGTTTCTTAACATGTTTATGAACGAAACTTGTAAATATATCGGCTTTCCGTATGATAAAATTCTTCTGAGAGCGATAGAGGTAGTTGCATTACTTATTTTCGCCTTTCTGTTATACACCACCTATATTCAGTATTCCGGGCATGCAGTCACAATGGAAAACTTCCCCCATTTTACTCATGCAAGAGAGAAATGGAACGGACAAGAAACTTCATATAGAAGATAAATGACCACTGGGAAGTCCACCAAACGGGAAACCTTCACAAAGGGTCAATATAAGAAACTGCGCGTTTCACAAATCCCACACGGTGAAATATTGTGGCACAAACAGCACCTCCTCGCGGTCATTAGATCATTTCTTATAACAGAAATAATACACCCCTCCCACAAACATTTCCCTTCAAAACTTGTTTTTTTTTATTAAATAAATCTGTTACGCATCACCTATGTTCGTAATTTCACAGTCACGTGATATTTAACTACATCGTAACGCGGAGGCCCGGGTTCGATCCTGGGTCAGTCCATGTGGGATTTGTGGTGGACAAAGTGGCACTGGGACAGGTTTTTCCCCGAATACTTCGGTTTTCCCCTGTCAATTTCATTCCACCGGTGCTCCATTACTTGGAAAAGGACAAAAACTAATCGTCATCATCGTCATCTTCATCACAGGGTTGCACAATAAGCCACAAGGCTGCAGTGCGTCCGTAGCGTCTGCTGCGGGGCCTTTCAGCACTTAAAAAAACTAAACTGTAGGAAAGGTAAAAAAGACAAAGTTGTCCCTGTCGATGCCACAAAGGCATACAGTAGGCGTAGAGGCAGGGCTCCACTCATTCTTAACCTCGATCCTGGATGAAGGTGAGTAGTCAACATCACGCATCGGTCGCTTAACCCTCCCGTCCCCCGGCAAAGAAACCGGGTATCCATTGACCGCGGCGGGGGGCCGGGGGGGGTGCAGTGAGGATCAGTACATTTGCTATTAATCCTGGAGGAAAACACAAAAGTCTGCTGCTCTGCAGGTTCCCAGGTAGTGACCGCTTGTCCTTTTGATAAAGGTACGCTGGAAACAAGGTAAAGTATTGTACGTTGAAGTAGATAGCATGCTGGCAAGTGGACTGTTTCGGAGTATGCAGCATAGGAAAGACGTTGAGCATATGGGCTGATTTTTTTGTTTGGAGGACAGTATCATGACAATATTTTTATTGCGTTGGGAGCGCTGCGAACTGGCGAAAATTTCTGAAGTTATTCTTTAGGGAGGGTTGCATGACAAGCATGGAAAATGTAATCTGTTTTTTAAAGACCCAGTTCGCACCGCGCAGTAAATAATCCACCTGGTTTGAAAAATTTCAATCAATGCTCTGTTGGACAAAAGTCGCCGTTTGCTATGAGATCCATAAAAAAAAACACATGCATGCACTGTGTGGGCAGAGTGTACAATTTGTGAATGTTAAATTCGGTGTTAGTTTTGAAATGTGGTGCTGGCGAAGAATGCAGAAGATAAGTTGGACTGGTCGTGTCAAATATGAATTACATAGAGTCAAGAAGGAAAGGAGTACCCTACGTACCATAAAAAGAAGGAAGGTTAACTGGATTGGTCACATTTTGCGTGGGAACTGCCTTCTAAAACACGTGATTGAAGGCAAGATAGAGCGAATTATAAAAATGACGGGAAGACGAGGAAGAAGATGTAAACAGCTACTGTATAACTTTAAGGAAAAGAGAAGACGCTGTAAATTGAAAGAGGAAGCACTAGATCGCACTCTGTGGAGAACTCGCTTTGGAAGGGGCTACGGACCTGTCGTAAGACGGACCGCAGAATGAATGAAACTTGGTGATGGACAAAATAACCACTGGGATTTGAAGGGCTAATCACAGTAGGTGTCTCTAGGTCCGCCAACATGAAGCCTCTATATATATATATGCCTAACTGTGAAATAACCATGGTGCAGCACTGTACGACATTCAGACCTGCTGCAGGAGGGATGGTTGGAGAAAAATTCAACACCACATCCCTATAAAACATCACAGATTAACACAATTATTCTCCATACCCGCTGTTTCGCACAGTCTCGGCCTAGCATTCACAATAAACTACCACAAAATTTTCTTTCTAAAGTTTCCCATGGTAATCCTTCGCCAGTATCGTTCAGCGAGTCCCCCACCCGCGTTACGTGATTATGCGCCTCATTCTCCACGTCGCTGTTACCTACATGCCGTCATTTCTTGCACCTTCCGCACACTTCCGCCTCCCTGAAGGCACAAGCCGCTCCAGTTACGGACATCCTTAAATATGAAAGACATCCGAAATGTTTCCCATAACAAATAATATTAATTTCATATGGTTAGCCAGCGAAAGGCCTGCAAATGTAAGAACGAGGAAGAGTTCGCTTACCAGACTCCTACGGAAAAATAACTCAGCGCGAATTCTGACAGCGAGTCTATCTCGTTTGCCTCATGGTGCTCTGATATAATCCAATTACTACGGTGAGTGTTCTAGCGTACTCTGAGTGTTATCAGTCCTTGCAATGTGTGTGAAATATAAAGGTGACAAAGACATATAAAACCCCAGCAAAAAAGAAAAGGAAGGCAGTAAATTTTCAAATGAACTGATCAGGTGCGCACCTAGAATTTTTCAATTGGGGGGGCCGGGGGGGTGGGCTAACCCTGAAACCATATATAATTTATATTTGATATTAGAAATTATGCTATAAAAATCATGTCGTAAGTACAACATAACATTGTCTGCAACTGTATTTGTATGCATACAAATACAGTTACATGTTCCATAACTCAATCACAGTGTCGTTATATTCGTGTTTTCTTTAATTTCATTAATTTATTTTTCAAAATTCTTATGTACTAGTCATCAGCCGATTTCAGTGGCTGATTTCGGCTGAAGGGGAAATCACTTAAGACTCTTGACAATATCTAAAAAAAACCTGTGATTTTTAAATTTCGGTTTTGGGGGATTTTGGGGGGGGGAGGGCTGCGGCCCGGCAACGCCTCTCCCCTCTTGGATGTGCCCCTGAAGCGAGTGTAATAAAAAGGCACGAAAATGGCGGAACACAATCCCGAACTGTTTCGACATAAGAAAGGGTATTTGGATCGCTAACTCGTTCTCACTGCATGTCATTCGAACAATGTGAGTGGAAATGTAGGAGCTGTGAAGATCACTGAGTGCCGAGATAAAAATTTTCATGTATAATTTACTTCATGATGCCATATCAACTGCTGAGATTACATGGCGTCGGATTTGTTATACGACAGTGACTTCGTATGATGAAAGTAAGGTCTATGTCGGAGTAACATAACTACGGTAAACAACGGTTGAAAGATATTGTTTTCCTGTCTACACCATAAAGGCATCTAGGGGGTAGAAAAGGTTTATCTCCACTCATTCTTAACCTCGATAACAGACGAATGTCAGCACTCAGTTTCACGCCCCAGCCGCTTTACCCCCGGTTAAGAAAATCGGTAGCCACTAAGAGGAGACACGGTGGACCCCACAGCCTGTCTAGACGTTCTGATAAAGAGAAACCGCGCCTGCTCCTACAGGAATTCGAGCCCCGGACAATCCAGGCCGTAGCTTCGTCACTATACTGACTGAGCTAACTGCTGGAGTACTAAAAAAGAAAACTTCAGTGAGGGTATTTTGACTGCAGACAGTTTAAGAACGGGTACCTCCTACCAAATGTGGTACAAGTATTTTATTCTTTGCCATTCTGGGGAAGGCATCATAACAGGTCGCGATGTGTTTCATTGTCATTCTAACACTCTCCTGCATGGACAACGAGAAACTTTAACCTATTAACCGTTTAAAGACGAAGCGTATCTGTTTTATATAAGGACTCAGTGCGTACCGCGCTGTAAACACTCTCCACTTCGGTTATAAAAACCAGTCTCTTAATGTTTTATAAGGCAAAAGTTGCTGTTTGTTCTGAGATCCGTACAAAACATATAAACGCAATGTGGGCACCACGTAGAATTTTTTAATGTGAAACCTGGTGGTACGTAAAGTTACCGCTAGGCTTTAAAAGGTTAAAGCCTAGCGGTTATTTTACGTACCATTAGGTTTAACACTCAACAATTCTACATGGTGCTCACGATGACTTTATGTATTTTGTACGGATCTCAGAACAAACAGCAAATTTTGCCTTATAAAACATTAAGAGATTGGTTTTTATAACCGAAGTGGAGGGTGTTTACAGCGCGGTACGCACTGAGTCCTTATATAAAACAGATACGCTTCGTCTTTAAAGGGTTAAAGAAAGTCAGCCCAGACCCCATCTGTCGAATCGCGCGCGAAGAACAACGGTGAGATACGTGTGAACAGGGCAGGTGCGAAGGGAGATATAAAACTGAGTCTCCCCCTAGCAGAGCTGTTACGTACTGCAAACCTCAAGCACGCAAGAGGCATAAACAGTTGCAAACCTACAGCTACACGGGAGACATAAAAAGGAAAACCACTGCGTTCGTACGCTTATTTCTGAGCTAAAAAGAATGTTGATGAACTGCAGCAATCGGCCTACGTAGTACAAAATGAGGACTCATAAGATGAACGGACTAGACTTACAGGCCTTGTGACAGAGGAAACAGGAAGATATGAATTAATGGGACAGGGAAAAGTGCTAAAATTTCTTCACCTTTGTCTCTCTTTTGCACATATTCTTACTGAAGAACAGGCATGTTTCATAACTAAACTTCTCCATGCCAGTTACCTCTCTCGGCCCAGATCTGCCGATTCAATGACAGTGTCATCAAATTTTCATAAGACTTTACTTCGTGGGTTATTCATTATGAAAATTCTGGATTTTGAGACTTGCACTAACTGGCGCACATACCGTGAAATTGTAACGGTAAAAACGTTGCGATTATTAACATTTGGACACACTATGGTCACACTATATATAGGATGTTCACTGTGTACGCATGAACAAACGTAGGCCTTGGAGTGGTTTTAGGAACATTCGCAAAATTTGAAAAAGCGATTATTAGCTTCATGTCCGTCCGTCCGTCGGCCCGCCTGCCCACATGGAACAAATCGGCTCCCACTGGATGGATTTCTACTAAGTTTTATATTTGAGTTTTCTGAAAATCAGTCGAGAAAATTCAAGTTTAATTAACATCTGACAGGAATAACGGGTACTTTACATGAAGACATATTTACATTTATGACAGTATCTCGCTCAGTTCTTCTTACAATGAGAAACGTTTCAAACAAAAGTTGTAGAGAAAATCAAAACACACATTTTATGTTCAACAACTTTTTTTTCCGAAAATCGTGCCGTTTATGAGATAACGTGGTAAAAATATGGTACAGCCAGACAGGCCACAGACGACAATATAATACGGCGCATGCGCCTTGCATGCTGGGTAACTAAGCCTACAGGCATGCACTCAAAATCTGTAATACTTGCTGCTTTTCCACGGCAACGATGGTTACGCGAACGCGCCTGAATCCCACGTTTATAGGTATATTGCCTGTCCTCTTACCTTTTCTAGAAAGAATGTGATCATTACATGTACTAACCACCAAACTAACAAGCTGCACGACACGGTACCTTTCTTGGATTGATTACCCCCGGCATTCTTTTGATCCGTGACCAGTGGAGGTGTAGATATAACAAATAATTGTATGATCTTTTCAAAGAGCCCAGACTCAAAGTGATAATCAGAATTGCAAGATTACGATGGGCTGGTCATGTTACAAGAATTGAGGAAAATTCTATGCCTAGGAGATTGATGTATATGCAACCGGAAGGGCCAACAAAAGTGGGAAGACCACGCACCAGGTGTAGAGATGATGTGGGAATGGATGCAAGGATGCTGGGAATAAGGAGTTGGTGGGCAACAGCCATGAATCGCGAAGAATGGAGGAAACTTCTGAAGAAGGCCAAGACTGTCTATGAGTGGTAGCACCAATGATGATGATGATGATGATGATGATGATGATGATGATGATGATGATGATGATGATGATGATGATGATGATGATTTTGATCAAGAAACTCCCCACCTTCGCAGAACCGCAACATCTCACCATTCTCACAAAACCACAGCACTGGATCCTGTCCTTCTACTTCAACCCCAGCCAGTTCTCACCACATATTTCTCTAAGAGATTATTTAGTATTACCAATCCATCGGCGTTCAGATTTCCCCAGGGAACAGCCCAGGTGACAAACCACTTCACTATGGTTCACAATTCGTCTTTGCGTGAGGATATATTGATTTAAAGAGGAATATCATGTAATTTTCAAAATGAAACCGACCAAATTGTTTACGTTATTTGCTAACAGAAATCAATACCACAAATTCAAAAAGCCTGTTACGAGAGTTACTAACCTGAGCCAGGCACTCCCTCTCCCTTGTGCTTTACATTAGGAAAGACACACAGAAGTTCACACTGTGGTCGTCATAGCTATGCCATTATTAACGGAGGAACAACTGTCTCCATATCCATCTCATTGAAGATGGAGGCAGTATGTTCCACCGAAAAGTTAGTGGGCACCTACCACACTACACGATGTCATATCCCCAGACTCATAACATGGATTTTCACCGAAATCTTCCATAAGACAAATGTTATGCTTATTGAAATTTCTGTCACATGCTCATTCATTATACCCTTTTTTATGATGGCTACTGTACACTGCCTGAGATACGCTTCATACACGCGATGTTACGGAAGTTGATTGTACTGCCGTCTTCAGGTTCTATGCTGTATCATTCACACATATACTCATAAATTTCAACAAGACAGGCAATGTTACGTACAAACGTAACATTTAGGCGCGTTCGCGTAACCATTGTTGCCTTCAAAATGGAATAAGTATTACATATTTTGAGTGTGTGTCTGTAGCCTTAGTTATCCAGCATGTAAAGCGCATGCGCCGTATTATATTGCCAACTGTGACCTGTCTGGCACTAATCTATTTTTCCACGTTATCTCATAAACGGCACAACTTTCGGGGGGAGAGTTATTGAACATAAAACGTGTGTTTTGATTTTCTCTACAACTTTTGTTTGAAACATTTCTCATTCTAACATGAATTCAGCGAGATATTATCATAAATGTACATATGTTTTAATATAAAGTACCTATTATTATTGTCAGATTTTAATGAAACCTGAATTTTCTCGACATATTTTCGACAAATACTCAAATATCAAATTTCATGAAAATCCGTCCAGGGGGAGCCGAGTTACGCCATGCGGACGGACGGACATACAGATATGACGAAGTTTTTCGCAGTTTTGCGAACACGCCTAAAGATCTTCAAACAGAGTGGCTAGTCTTCGTAAGGAGAATCAAACTCCCAGCCTCCTAACTCAAAGAAGAAATGTCTATTATTCGAAGGTGACGTTTCTCAAAAATTGGCATTAGCTACCGTGTAACTGCGCATCTTGGTCGCGATACACACTTCATATTTTTTAACTTATCGTGGCGTCTGAATAGATCAAGTCGTCACAGGGGCGGGGGACTCAATAGTTTACGTGACATTGGTTCTTCCAAACGGAGTCACGAGTCATTTCAATTCGGTGTTGTACACACAGGGCCCACCTCAACGAATTCCGATCTCAAAATAGCTGTGTACATCACATACGGAAGAACACAAATACAAACTGTACAAATAAACACGTACCTAAAACAACCAATTTGGCAATAAACTTACCAAGATGGCGGAACTATCCGTGTCTCGGTCCTTGACGTACATCTCTAAAGTTTATTTAATGGGTTTACTCGGGAACTCAAAAACAAGGATAGCTCAGTTAGTATAGTGACTAGGTTAAGAGTTCGACGAGATGAGATTCGAATCCTGGCAAGTGAAAATAAGTTTTTCTCTTTTCCAAAACATCCAGACCGTCTCAGTGACCCACTCAGCCTCCTACTGAACGAATTACAGAAGTCCTTTCCTCCAAGGTTAATGACAGTATGGTTCGGTTACCAGACTTCTACCAAACTGAACCCTGAAGAAGTAAACTGCAAACGTTCGGACTGGTTCACTGTTCTTCAGGAGGCCTACTGAAGAAGTAAACTGCAAACGTTCGGACTGGTTCACTGTTCTTCAGGAGGCCTACTGAAGAAGTAAACTGCAAACGTTCGGACTGGTTCACTGTTCTTCAGGAGGCCTACTGAAGCCACCTGCTGCATCATTGTGTGTCATCCAAAGAAGGCAATTATCTAGGTGAACGACTATCAGCTTTACAAGGAAAAGTTATTCCACACTCAGCAGTTAGGCAGTCAGGATAACTTAGTTTGCAGAGGTGTTGTGCTTAAAAGCGATCGAGTATTATAAACACTACTACTGTATTATAAACACTACTAATGTATTATAAACACTATTCGTGTTTCGGACACTGTTCGTTGATTTTGATTTTTGAAACACAAACGGCTTGTGAAAGTTCCCAATGACAGACACTATGTCCGTTTAACGCCCAGCTGAGTAGGAAGTTCCCTTCCTTACAACCCATAGCGGAAACGTCCAGTGTCTGTAACATCGTGTTTAAAAAAGTCGAAAACTATGAAAAAAAAGTCCAAAGTAATAGAACGAGGCGTATTTATTGTAATATAGCAAAGTCTTGTAAAGTTAGACCACATATCTTGAGAAAGGAAGAGATAAAAATGTGGAGTATATGCTGATGATTATGGCAAGAACAATGAGAAGAAAAAGAGGGAAAAGAGATAAAAATCAACGTTGTAGGCTGAGAAAATGGCAAGCAGAATAATATGAATGAAAACAGAAGAAAATATAAGGAAAAAAACAAGAACTGGAAAGCAAACAAGTTATCCTGCAGACTCCACTAAGTACGACGTAAAAGGAGGTACAAAATGGATGGAAATTCAATGTACAATTTAGGTCAAGTAGTGAATAGAACACAAGATGTACTTTGCAGATCAATCTTTGCAAGCCACAACAGTGAGAAGCGGCATAAGAAATTAAGCTGCAAAGTAAGAAAACAAAACAGAAATGGAACACTAAAATAAAGAGCATAGGCGTGACATTTGGGGGGCAATGGAGGCAAATGCCACCTCCTCCCAATATTTTTTCAACCTAAGAATAGTTTTTTGTTACTGAATTGAATAATGGCAAATAAAAATACACATAAAAAATAAAATGAAAAACTTGCGTTTTATGGGACCAATTTTCTCCTCTTTCAAATTTGAATCCTTAGTCAAATAAATTTTCTAATACCTATGGTTAATTCTCCCCCCCCCCCAATTTTATTAGCCAAGTTACGCTTACGATAAAGAGAACTAACATTTAGAAGATACAAAAGGGAAAAATAAAACCTAAAGCATCGTAAGAATAACAAACAACAATACGGAGGCAAATTTTATGTTTTGTACACCCAACAAATGGCCACACTTTAGATAAAGATATTTTTTATCTTATCACCCCTGTTACCAACACATGTGGAGGGGCGATAAGCTAATAAAATATATTTATCTACAGTCTGTGCATTTCTTGGTTTGACTTAAACGTAAAAATACGGACGTAATTTTAAGTTCGCTGAAATAAATTAAACGCTATCGCCAATTACCTACGAATAAAGTCCAACTCGCTTATAACGTCACGAAAGGAACTGAATGTTTTGTATCCCTATAAACGACTGTCGTTATAACCGAGGAACATAATGTTAGGTTTAACTGTGAGGAATTAATTGGTGCCACAGAATATCTGACGCTAAAGGTGTGTTATCGTATAAACCGATGTTATAACTGGGCTCGACTGTATTTATAGGTCTAAGAAATAAATGCAAGAATAATCCATAACCTCTTTAAAACCCAACATACTTCCCTTTCGGAAGCGAGACAACCGTGTACGGTGTCGCCACTTTGAAGATGCGTCGCCACATTGCTATGGGAAATATTTACGTGAAAGCACTGAAGCGGCAAGATGGAGGCAGATCTCCGTGGCATGCCACAACTGGACTGCCGCGATGACGGGGTGGAATTCTTCAATTTATCACTCCGCCATGTCACATCTCATCTCCCAGGCATTGAGACTATCGGATAGTGTAATGAAAAATGAAGGTGGGAAGAAATGATGCATCCTTCTCTTCTGCGTAGCTAATAACAAGTCTGCGACAGCCATACAAACAACACCCAGGTAAGTATATCCATGGTTTACTTCCTCTCCCCAATCTTTCGAACCGTGTTCCTATTCTTTCTCAGTTATTATCCGTCTTTCTGTGTACTTCTATTTCCAACTACCTTGCACCTACTTAAATCCAAGGGATTTCTACTTAGGAACCACCAAATAAATCCATTAGTATAAGAAGAAAATATACTTGAAGAATACGGATGGAAGAAAACATCGCTGTCTTTTACCGTCAATATCAACGTCTGATTTAACAAAGGCTGTTACGTTTCAGATCCGTGACACGTCTTGCTAACGGACTAATCGCGTTTAGGAATTGTAGAGCGCTGTGAGAAATGCGAGACATGAACAATGATGAAAATAAAGATAAAGTTCACCCCAGAACAGCCCATGAACGCCACGATGCAGCCCATGAAATCCCAGAACAGCCCACGAACGCCAAGAGGCAGCCCATGAACGCCCAGAACAGCCCACGAACGCCAGGATGCAGCCCATGAACGCCCAGAACAGCACATGAACGCCAAGAGGCAGCCCATGAACGCCCAGAACAGCACATGAACGCCAAGAGGCAGCCCATGAACGCCCAGAATAGCACATGAATGCCAAGAGGCAGCCCATGAACGCCCAGAACACCACATGAACGCCAAGAGGCAGCCCATGAACGCCCAGAACAGCACACGAACGCCAAGAGGCAGCCCATCAACGCCCAGAACAGCACATGAACGCCAAGAGGCAGCCCATCAACGCCCAGAACAGCACATGAACGCCAAGAGGCAGCCCATGAACGCCCAGAACAGCCCACGCACGCCAAGAGGCAGCCCATGAACGCCCAGAGGGACAGCAGAAGTATAGCTCTAATCTTTCTCTAACCTCGGTGCTAGATGGAGGTGGGTGGTGAACGCCCCGCCCCGGCAGCTTTACCCCCGGGAATGACCCCGTACCCACTGTACAGCGGGCTGGGTGAACCTCAGGGACGGTCCGGAGGGGTAGGTAAAATCTCGCTTCTAGAGGGATTCGATCCCCGGACCGTGCATCCTGTAGCGAGTCTCTATACCGACTGCGCTGTCCCGGCACGGCTAAAGTAAATATAGCGCTATTTTTCGCTACGATGTGACACAGTTTTGTAGGCGGTTATAAACGTTTCGGAGCAAGTTTCTGCTTCCATTCTCACGCCACAGTGATGTCATAACACGAGCCATTCGTTCCTTGCAGTTCAGTGCCTAGCCTAAGGGCTGAACGAGCCGGGAATCGTGGTTTGATCCCTGGCAGGGATTTCTTCACACAGTCCAACCGCACCACCCCCCCCCCCCCCAAATCAAGTTGCCTATGCAGTAGCACCGGCGGCCCTTCCTCTGGGAGTAAGGTGTGAGAGGGCGTGACACTGATATGTGTCTGTCAGATACATGCAGAACGCTATCTTTACGTGTGGGCACGATCCATACAGTCTTTAGGTGCGTTCACAAAATTGCGAAAAACGACTATGAGCTTCTTATGTCTGTCCTCCCGTACGTTATTCTGCCTGTTTGCACGGAAAAACTCGGCTTCCATTGAAAGGATTTTCATGAAATTTGATTTTCGAGTGGACTGACACATACCAACCAATGCACCATTGAAAAATATACATTAACCTTTATAAACAAGTCCCTACATATGTTTCGACGAAACTAGTCGTCATCTTCTTGGTTGTGTGGACCACACCATCCGTGATCCCCTGAAGATGACGACTAGTTTCGTCGAAACATATGTAGGGACTTGTTTATAAAGATTAATATATATTTTTCAATGGTGTATTGGTTGGTATGTGTCAATCCATGACGAAAATGCAAGGTTTCAATAATATAAAGTTCATATTCGAGCATTTCTCGAAAATCTGTCGAGAAAATTCAAGATTCATTAACAGCTGACAAAAATAACGGGTACTTTACATGAAGACCTATGTAAATTTATGATAATATCTCTCTCACTTCTTCACAGAATGAGAAATGTTACACGCAAAAGTTGCAGAGAAAATCAAAACACACATTTTGTGTTCAATAATTTTTTTCCCCCCCGAAAATCGTGTCGTTTATGAGATAACGTGGTAAAAATATGGTACAGCCAGACAGGCCACAGATGACAATATAATACGACGCACGCGCTTTGCATGATGGATAACTAAGGCTACAGACACACACACAGAATATATAACACTTATTGCTTTTCCACGGCAACAATGGCTACGCTAACGCGTATCAATACTACATTTACACGCACACTGCCAGTCCTGTTCGACTGAACAACGTCAGATGCATACACAATCATCAACCAGGTACTTCCGCATGACGACAGTCGCCTGTGGACAGGTGCCCTCTGGAGAAAACAGAACTGTGCAAAACTCATCACATTAGTCTCCCACCGAGCATAAAAAGCATAAATTATGTGTAATTACGACTATATTTCCGCATAATGTATAATGCATTAGGGAACCACGATTGAGACGCCAAACCCCGTGTTCAAACTTCATTCTATCACACGTTCCACAGACAAGGTACCCTGCCATTCACACAATCCCTCTATCTAGCTTTGAACCACTTGCACAGGAGACAAAAGAGAATCTCACTCAACTGTCTAGTACAAGAAACGCTTCATGTTTCAAAGTCATTCGAAAACAATTCGCATTTTATAACATCAAACCTCATTTCAATCTAATTAGCTCTAAATCTAAGGAGCCGTTGTACAGCAATCAGAGTCCGTAATCCGCGAAGAGGAAAAAGAAACCGATTTGGAAATGTGCGGTTTGCTTTAGACAAGCCCGCCTGCTACCTCCTTCAGTTCTCAGTAGCTTTTTGTCCCTTTTACTTCCCCCCCCAACCGCCCCCCCCCCCATCTCGAAACTAAATGGGATTTCTTTCGAGCGTAATTACCTTCTTCCGATAGCAAAGTCTTACTTTTACTTCGATCAAAGTCAAAGTAATCCTTGAATTTAACAGTAACAGTGGTTTGACAAGGATGCCGTCAAGGTGACAATACCTTGAAACCAAATACCACAGGCGAAAACCAAATTTAACGACAAAACTCAAACTCTCATCGATGTGGATTTGGAACTAAAAGAAGTGGGGGCTACACCAAAAGGGACAATAAACTCTCCTTATATCCCTGCACTCCAGTTCCTTTCTGTCTCACTGCCATCTTCGTTCAACATCACTTCTTCGGCAAGACCGGGGCAAATCCATTCATCAACATGGGAAGATCTGCTTGAGCCGAATCAAGTGGCGATCTTGGATGAAAGACCGAGGTGAGGCAGAAGGTATAATGCTGGGGGGGGGGGGGGGGGGGTGAGGGGAGGTGGGAGTGAATCTCCAATTATCACGAGTCGTCAAACACAAGCAGCAAGGCTCTCAATCGAAAACTCGCGGCGCTAGGCTTTCTTTATTGCATCAAGTCTGCGCAGGTCTAACACAGGGCACCATATCACTCGATGTGGAAGGGGGGCACGGGGGGGGGGGGGGCAGAGAAAAGAGGGGAAGAAGAAAAATACACGGAGGAAATGTAAATTTCCAGTGATGTGGAAAGAAGAAAGACCCAGTAAGAGTCTATTGGCTGCTGGGGAGATGGGTTGACTTGGAAAGTGGGGAAGGTTCAAGACGAAAAGGGGAATCCTTCGGTAGGGACACAGTAAAAAGGAAATTATTTCCTCGTCTTTATTCTTCTTTTCTCCTGACAATGGTACGTGGTGGGATAGGGGCATGGACCATGCCACGGCTTTGCACTCGGAAATTCTTACCACAGCAAACGCTTCATTACATGGACAAAGAAACTTACGAAAAAAAAAAACACGTCTATTCCACATCCATATCCCATACCATGTAATTAAACGCCACAGGCTTGTTATCCATCCTTCGGGCACCATTAAAGGACTTCATTATGAAGTACAGACTGGAAATGGGCGTCATCCGTATTAGGTTAATTTTGCAGGTGTTGGGAAAGGTTCTTTGGGCTTGGGAGAAACCATAACGCGGGCTGCCAGAATCAAACATGACGCGCCCCGGTGTGTAGAACAGCTCGATATTCATTCCCTTAACTCCATGGAGCAGAGGCCTTCTTGAGAAGCTAACAGTTTCTCAGCTAATCAAGAAATTCCCAGCATTTTATGGAAACCGGAGGTTCATTACCGCATTCACAAAAGCCCACCACCTCTCCCTATCTTGAGCTAGCTCAATCCAGTCCATGCCCCCACCCCACTTCTTGAAGATCCATTTTAATATTATCCTCCCATCTATGCCTGGGTCTCCCCAGTGGTTGCCTTCCCTCAGGTCTCCTCAATAAATAAATATATATTAACTAACTAACTAACTAACTAACTAACTAACTCCATGGAGCAGAGGCCTTCTTGAGAAGCTAACAGTTTCTCAACTAATCAAGAAATTCCCAGCATTTTATGGAAACCGGAGGTTCATTACCGCATTCACAAGAGCCCGCCACCTGTCCCTATCCTGAGCTAGCTCACGTGCTAACAACTCCTCTCTGTAAAAACGCATGATGTTACGAAATATTATTTCCGTTATGCCCTTTTAAGAAAATATCTTATTGGCACATTATCCGTAAATCTGTGGAAAAACTTAATTCTTATGACTTAATCCAACACAAAATCAGCGGCAAGCCACCTTTAGCCTATTTGGAGGACATTAAATTATAGCCCATAAAAATTCATACACCTCCATCATAAATTGAGAGGTAATGTATTTGCTGTATGTAAACTCTCTCTCCCCGTTTCAGTAGCAAAATTCTTTGCTTACAGAACCCTCAGTCAAGACTCTGGGGCTTACTTATTTTCATGGCACAGAAATTCAAGAAATGTCCCTACTTTTATGAAAAGTCTATTAAAGAAATCTCTGTCATTACAGCACACGTGATCTAGAAACTGTGTATTAATAAAATGGCAGTTGTACACCGTCGAACAAGACCTTTGTTAGTGAACAAGTCTTGTTCACAGTAACTCTACCGACAGATGTCTCGACGTGTTCAGTCATCACGCACAGATATTAAAATATAAAGACGTAAAATTGTGTAAATGCGAAATACGTGTCAGTTTGATAGGAATGAGATCCAGAGTCCTTACAGTATTTATTATTATTATTATTATTATTATTATTATTTATTCGGTAACAATATTGATCCTTGCAGTACTTTTTAAAATTACACGCAGTTCAGATGTTTTAAAAATTTTAAAGCGATAACCCCTACGCAACTCAATACAGACAAAAAGACTGATACAGCTAAAACAGGACCAAAAATTAAATCAATATCATAAATAAGTCTACTTAACATGCTACACTACGCTTAAGCCACTCAGAGACGCATTGCCACAGCCCACACGGTCACCGGCTACTAAGACACGCACTGCCACAGCACGCACGGTCACCGGCCACTCAGACACACACTGCCACAGCACACACGGTCACCGGCTACTCAGACACGCACTGTCACAGCCCACACGGTTAGTCACCGGCTACTCAGACACGCACTGTCACAGCCCACAAGGTTAGTCACCGGCTACTCAGACACGCACTGCCACAGCCCACACGGTTAGTCACCGGCTACTCAGACCCGCACTGCCAGTGCCCATAAGTACGTCACCGGTTACTCAGACACGCACTGCCACAGCCCACACGGTTAGTCACCGGCTACTCAGACACGCACTGCCAGAGCCCATAAGTTCGTCACCGGCTACTCAGACACGCACTGCCACAGCCCACACGGCTCGTCACCGGCTACTCGCCGCAGAAGTTCATATGCACTGTTACGGCAGCTCATAAGATTAGTGTTCGACGAAGTGGCACTGGGACAGTTTCCTCGCCGAGTACTTCGATATTACCGTATCATCATCCCATCAAAGAAGGAATTCGTTCATATATCACCGCGGGTTATTGGCCGTGGCTCCAAGAACCAGAGGAGCGCGCCGCCAAAAGGACAGAAAAAATATAGGCATAAAAACTGCTCAAAACAAAACAAAACTCCATTTGAAAATGGAACTTCCAAACAAACAAGTGTTTCAAGAAGCGGTGTTTAGGAATTAATGACAAAGGCATTCCCGCACTTTTCTGCGTGCACAGTTTCACTTTTGTTTCTGAACGCATGTCAGAATCGCCTTTCAACTTTCAACTTCCAAGATATCAACACTCAGCGAAGCGCCAAGACGATCTTCATCCCTTGGTTAAAAGTCATTTTCTTTTGCCATTTAGCTAAGGGGCTAACGCAAATGGTAACTTATACGGAGAAGCTATGGCGTGCTCGTGCCACAGGCGGCATTATCATGCTGAAACATGTATAGGAGGTAAATATTTACAGCCATGTGTGGCAATAAACACACGAACAGGAACACGGATGTCGGTATAACAATATACAACCATACAGCAGTTAATGCAACTAATCGCGCATGTAACCATATAAATATCTGTTACTTTGTGATGCTCCTCCTACATGTTTCGGCCCCTCTAGGCTCAGTGTTCCATTACAGTACAAACATCAACAGACAACACAGGGATGTAACTCCCGTAGAATGAAGATGGCAGCACTGACACAGTTGTTTGTCTGCAACTGAACATAAAATTACCAGTAAATATAAAATACCTGTAATTAACCCTTTAAAGACGAAGCATATCTGTTTTGTATAAGGACTCAGTGCGTGCCGCGCTGTAAACACTCTCCACTTCGGTTATAAAAACCAGTCTCTTAATGTTTTATAAGGCAAAAGTTGCTGTTTGTTCTGAGATCCGTACAAAACACATAAACGCAATGTGGGCACCACGTAGAATTTTTTAATGTTAAAAACCTGGTGGTACGTAAAGTTACCGCTAGGCTTTAAAATGTTAATCCACTTTACATATATTTTTAGCAATATTCTAAATGAAAATACCGTTTTTTAACTTCACGTATGCATATCTTTGACAATATTTATTATAAATGTATTATAAATGTAATAAATATTTATTATATATGTATCCTTTTGAAGATGGTCTACAGGGCCGAAACATGTAGGAGGAGCATCACAAAATAAGAAATAGTTACCTGTGGTTACACGTGTAATTAGTTCAATTAAATACAGTATAGTCAGTCTGTTGTACGGAATATGGATAATGTCAATACACAAAACTGTCTATACAATAAATAAATACAAAGTTTAACAAACTTACTGGCACCACCAAATGCACAGCAGTCAACACATATACAGTGTATATTAAATCTTCAAAAACCCCTACATATATTAGTAGAAATTAACCAACAAACGCACAATGTTTTTGTTTTATATTTATTTTCACTCTTCTCCCGACACGTTTCGGCATCTACATGCTATTATTAAGGGGGTCCATTCTAATTATATAAAATTTTATCGTGTATTGACACGTGACTCTTAAAAACGTCACGGAAATGAGCTACGTAAAACCCCGTACATATGTTTCGACAAGACACTGTCACAGTCAGCGGGTTCCCATCAAAGGAGAACAAGATGTTCACAGCCATTCACACGCTAAAAAAAATCACGCGTTTTGACCGGTTAGTGTTTGATTTTTTAACATATGGATGTTTGTGAAGACCTTGTGAACCTTTGATTGAAATCTCATGATGATAAAAATAACATGTCGAAACATATGTAGGGGTTTTTGAGGTTGTTAATACACGCTGTAAATATATTCACTACTGTGCATCTGTTGGTGCAACTAAGTTTATGACATGATGCAAGGTTTATATGATATAAATAACAGAGTTTAATACGAAATAATAAACACCAACTAATGCACTAAAATATATATAATCTTTATTCGTAAAAGTCTCTTACATGTTTCGACCCTGCTGGGTCATCTTCAGGGAGAATCATATTGATATACTATGGTTGCGTTTATACAGTTAAGTGTGAATGTGCCCTAGGTTCCATCCTCCGTTTGAGAGGTATCGTGTATCCAGACTGTTCTCCCTGAAGATGGCCCAGCAGGGTCGAAACATGTAGGAGACTTTTACGAACAAAGATTATATATATTTTAGTGCATTAATTGGTGTTTATTATTTCGTATGATACAGTGCACGGACATGGAACACATTAACCTTTAAAGCCTAGCGGTAACTTTACGTACCGCCAGGTTTAACATTAAAAAATTCTACGTGGTGCCCACATTGCGTTTATGTGTTTTGTACGGATCTCAGAACAAACAGCAACTTTTGCCTTATAAAACATTAAGAGACTGGTTTTTATAACCGAAGTGGAGAGTGTTTACAGCGCGGTACGCACTGAGTCCTTATATAAAACAGACACGCTTCGTCTTTAAAGGGTTAAACAAGAGTTTAATATTTGTTTTATAACAGTCCCAAGGAAAATTTTCTCTGAAAGGTCTTAAATCTTGTACTCAAAACACCAAACATCGACAGAAAAGTGAAATCCTAGATTGAATACATAACGGCGATGCATAGAGCACACGGTTCTTGTAAGATCATATTTCGCTGAAGATGGCTCACTACAGTCGAAACATGTAGCTACACTACAAACATCCTAATTAATAAATAGTGTTGTGACAAATGCGACCTTCAAACTGTTATTTATTCAGTACTAACTATATGAATGCAACTGTTTACACTGTTTGCACTGTTTGCACTGTTTCCTCAGGTTCTCGTCGCAAATTGAGAACTACTTGAAAACAGAACATTACCATCTTAATTTGTGTCATCCCTGTGTGTTATTTTAATGCCAGCAATGATAGACACAGTCAGACACACCACAGTATATATATATATATATTTTGCACACTATGTCATTTATTCTAAGGTTATGTCAATATACTACTTGTCTCACCATTCACATTCGTCTTCCCACGCAGCACTATACTCTAACCACAAGCAAAACGCCAACAGTAAGATCTGCAACTCTTGAAGCGTTGATAACCAAATACTTCAAATAAGGAATGTGTCAGTGTCGTCAAACAAGAATTGCAGATCAGTCCTTCACGTGTTCTAAAATACGCCCTCCGATCCCAGCGGCCGCGCCGTCTAAGGCGTGCTTCTGCGGCAGCTCGCTTGCTGGGATTGTGGGTTCGAATCCCGCCGGGTGCATGCATGTCTGTCTATTGTGAGTGTTGTGTGTTGTCAGGTAGAGATCTCTGCATCGAGCTGATCACTTGCCCAGAGGAGTCGTACCGAATGTGGTGTGTCTGAGTGTGATCGTGAAGTCTTGACAAAGCGGGGGTCCTGGCCCCATAGGGGCTGTTGTACCATTGGAAAAAAAAATACGCCCACTCTATACCTGTAAACTGAATACTCAAGCTACTCTGAAATTCACGTTCCTGAGTGACATGAAATAGCCATCGTTGCCACGTCACAAGTCTGTAAACTCATATTGTTGGTTTCAACGTTAACACAACACCAGAACTTACCAAAACATGTAGCTTCCCAATGGCATAACGTTCATGCTAAATTTAACCCTTTAAAGACGAAGCGTATCTGTTTTATATAAGGACTCAGTGCGTACCGCGCTGTAAACACTCTCCACTTCGGTTATAAAAACCAGTCTCTTAATGTTTTATAAGGCAAAAGTTGCTGTTTGTTCTGAGATCCGTACAAAACACATAAACGCAATGTGGGCACCACGTAGAATTTTTAAATGTTAAACCTGGTGGTGTGTAAAGTTACCGCTAGGCTTTAAAAGGTTAAGATATCTTCCATCTGAATTTCGGAAGAGACTCAATGACAACCACAGCCCTTGCCAACAGGGTTCCTAAGGAATAGCGTTTCTTCAGGTTACGACAGTTGAAACACGCAGTAACAAACAGCACAGCTCGGCGACATCTTCTGCCTCCCCGTACATCAACCCGTCCAGTTCGCAAGTTTCCTCGGCTACTTAAAACAATGTACAGTCGAACTCGGTTATAACGTCACGAAAGGGGGCTGAGTATTTTGTGTCGTTATAAACAAGTGTCGTTACAACCGAACGGGATAAGGTAATATAACTGTGAGGAATTAATTGGTACCACAAAAAACATGTGACTTTATGTACGAGATGTCGGTTAAGCCGATGTCGTTATAACCGGGGTTGACTCTTTGGGATTCAGTTCAAGATGCAAAGAAGTTGGATCATCATTGCATAATAAGGGACTTCCGTAAAACAGGCAATCAGGCAGGCTTACTGTGTGGCTGTCGCAATATTGCAGGCCAGCATGAAACTTTGATGGGGTGCGGGCAAATTCCGAAAACTCTGGTCTGCATACGGGCAATATGAACTTTAATATACAGCCATTATTAATACCTTGACCAACTTACGCACTTAATAAGATACACTAAGAAGTACAAAGCGTGCTGGCCTTATACCCTTTTGTCACAATAACTCCCTGATGATGGCACCCCAGTGTCGAAACATGTAGCAGTTTTATAACAGTTTATGAATACACTGGGCCGCGGTGGCGCAGTTGAGGCACTGCGCTACAAACCGGCAGGTCGCGGGTTCGATTCCCGATGGTGTCAGTGGATTTTTTCATTGACTAAATCCTTCCGGCCGCACTATGGACCTGGGATCGACTCAACCTCTAACAGAAATGAGTACCAGGAATATTTCCTTCGGTGTAAAGCCGGCCGGTGCGTAGGGCTGCAAACCTACCACCTTCACGTGCCGATTGTCTAGAAATCTGGGAGCCTCAACCTCCTGGAACCCTCTGGGCCTGTCCAGGCCTGTAATGGGACTGCTTTTTTTTACCTTTTATGAATGTTTTGTATTCAGTGCATAAATTGGCTGATGCAGTAATTATAATATGCACGGTACAAATGCAAATTAAAAAAATAGGTCAAAAATAATTCAGAGCTTCAACACAATCTCCCCAAAGCCTGCCACCAATCCATACCCTGAGCCACCTAAACAGTTACATGACACCCATCCACATATTCTAGATGCAGGACCAATATCCTTTCACCTTCCTGAGCACTATTTCTCCACAGATGCTACCCAATCAAAGTTTCTTGCTACATATTTCTCTTAACCCCATTCGTGTCACATGCCACGCACATGTAACATTTGTGTTACCTAAAGACGTATGTAATATTTACACTCTGCGTTACGCAGAGTCTTCCTCACATGAGGATTAACCCTTTAAAGACGCAGCGTATCTGTTTTATACAAGGACTCAGTGCGTACCGCGCTGTAAACACTCTCCACTTCGGTTATAAAAACCAGTCTCTTAATGTTTTATAAGGCAAAAGTTGCTGTTTGTTCTGAGATCCGTACAAAACACATAAACGCAATGTGGGCACCACGTAGAATTTTTTAATGTTAAACCTGGTGGTACGTAAAGTTACCGCTAGGCTTTAAAAGATTAAAGACGCATTCCTTGGAAGCAAACACAAGAATTAATGACCCAAATTAAGTCTCACACGAGATATCCGCTCTTCTGGGGTATAACGCAGTGTCAAGTGGTAATACTTTACCGACGTTTCGGGACAACGTATCAGTCCCATCTTCAAGGGCCAAGAAGTCCAAGAAGAACAATCTTAATCCCGATACGTTGTTCCGAAACGTCGGTAAAGGATTACCACTCGACGCTGCGTTATATCCCAGAAGAGGGCAGATCTCATCAGCATCGCGGCGAAAGTCTGAAATCACGGGTAAGTCTCAAACGTTTACTAAATTCGGATGTTTGCCTTTAACTCCCCTATTACAGAGGGAATAGAACGGTCTCAGCTTAGACCCAGCAATGCATCACATTCTATGTACGCGTTACCATCTGACTTTCTTGTTACAGTGTGATGCCTGGAGGGGGGGGGAAAGGGCAGGCTGGTCGCAAAGTGGGTGGTGAAACAGGTTCAGCTATTGGGAATTTCATCCAAGTTTTGCTGGTCAGTTTTGGGACTGTTATACCCATAACCTAAATCGACGAAGGGGGTTGGTTGGTATGGGGAGGGCGGTAGAAGAGGGAGAGGTCGAAATGACGGGTGGGCGTGTCGAAGGGTTGCGCATCCTATACCTGGTTGGACCCCTGGACGCCCCCCACCGTCCTTCTACGAACTTCCGTCAACTGTTTCTCTACCACGCCCCTCTGTACCTGCTACAGCATCTGTGCCAGCGGATAGGAACCACCCGCCCTCAGGTTATCTCTGGCCTCCTTATCAGCTTCTTCTGGCGCCCTAGTCACTGCCCCACATTTCGAAATATCCATCCACCTTTAACCCTAATATAAATGAGCATAGATTTTGCATAGCACAACAAGCACATGGGCTCTAACCCATACGTTACTATGCCCAAGTATGCAGTGTAGACTACTTAGCAGCACTCTTCATGTAGCTCCTTCAGGAATAAACATTTGAGGATTAAAATATACCCACCTAATGCTGCAGGAAACACGGCGTGATTCCATTAACCTTTTAAAGCCTAGCGGTAACTTTATGTACCGCCAGGTTTAACATTAAAAAATTCTACGTGGTGCCCACATTGCGTTTATGTGTTTTTTACGGATCTCAGTACAAACAGCAACTTTTGCCTTATAAAACATTAAGAGATTGGTTTTTATAACCGAAGTGGAGAGTGTTTACAGCGCGGTACGCACTGAGTTCTTACATAAAACAGATACACTTCGTCTTTAAAGGGTTAAGAACGCAAATCAGCGCATGCTTCACAGGGAAATTATGCCTATTCATGGTAGAAACTGTAAGCAATATAAGCGTAATAACACTGGGGGGGAGGGGGGGGGAGGGCAAACTCGACCATGGGTATTAGGAATTTTAATTCACGAAGGAGTAGAGTTAAAAAATACGGCAAAGATTGGCTTGTTTCATTTTTTCTGTCTTCACATCACCCAAACAACCGTTTTGAAAACATTTCTGTATTCTTATTTGACCTTTTCAACTTACCAGCCAAAGAAAATTATTCATACGTGAGTTAAAAAACACCGGACAGGCATTTGCCCCCCTCCCTTCCCCTTCACCTCCAAAGTTACGCCTATGACAACAAATACATATACACAATGCGTGGGCAAAATACTATATTTTAAAGTGTATGTTAAACCTGGTGCTACATACACTAACAACTAGGCTTTAAAAACTTAAATTTTTAAATTTTAGAGTTAATTTCTTAGCATTGTACAGCGTATTTTTCCCTCCTTAACCCTTTAAAGACGAAGCGTGTTGGTATTTGATAAGGACTCAGTGCGTACCGCGCTGTAAACACTCTCCACTTCGGTTATAAAAACCAGTCTCTTAATGTTTTATAAGGCAAAAGTTGCTGTTTGTTCTGAGATCCGTACAAAACACATAAACGCAATGTGGGCACCACGTAGAATTTTTTAATGTTAAACCTGGTGGTACGTAAAGTTACCGCTAGGCTTTAAAAGGTTCATACACGGTACACTATTTTCCCATCATAATTTTACATGTCTGATCCGTTTGTGAATAAACTTATGTGCACGTGTCAAACCGAGTACAAACACGTCTGTCCACATATAACAATGCAGGTATGCTTGCGTGTATTCAGGTTATATGGATTCAAAACGTGTGGGTGTAAATACGTTTATTATAGATATGTGTTTTTTCTGCTTTCTAGAACCCAAAATGTACCCACGATACTAAGAGCGTCATTACAGGCACACAGCGACTAGCAACAAGCTTACACATGTCTGCCGTACACGTCAGTCCGTCTCTACGCTTATTAATAACTCCACGTACATCAAATTATCCTGACTTTCAATTCGTGGACACTGTACTGAAATTTCGTAACATTTCATTTTGGTTCATTCTGAGTGTTTGATTGAAATTTTATCAGGCGTAACCGCAAATTGGTGAAAAAAAAACAAGCATTCGGTTAAAAATACAGCTGGGACAGGTTTAGATTTAACAGCGTTTATACAGGACCAAAACTGCCACTGACAAACAGGATTGGCGTCGAAGAAATTCCGAAATTTCGTAAAGGTCACAGGACTCAGAGCTTAACCCTTTAAAGACGAAGCGTATCTGTTTTATATAAGGACTCAGCTCGTACCGCGCTGTAAACACTCTCCACTTCGGTTATAAAAACCAATCTCTTAATGTTTTATAAGGCAAAAGTTGCTGTTTGTTCTGAGATCCGTACAAAACACATAAACGCAATGTGTGCACCACGTAGAATTTTTTAATGTTAAAAACCTGGTGGTACGTAAAGTTACCGCTAGGCTTTAAAATGTTAAACCTTCAATACAGGCCCCGGCGCACTGTACGGACTTTTAGTTCCTTCACACAATGCCAGCCTCGGTGCAATGTATGGTCCTGAATGCACTTAAGGGTACTGAAATGTAAAAGCTTTCCGTTTTGAGCATCAATTCGAACTTAAAACCCGAGCGTCTTTTAGCAGGTCAAAGTAGCTAAGATTACTCTTTAAAAATTAGGATTAGTCTGAATTATATTTAAAATTCAGTCCGTACCGCGCAGTAAACACACTCCGCCTCGATTACAAAAACCACGATTATAAAAACACTGCTGTATAGGGAAATAATCACTGTTTGTTCTGAGATCCACACCAAACACATAAATATACTGTGTGGGCAGAACGTAGAATTTTTGAATGTCAAAACTGGTGGTTTATATATAGACATTCAGTCCGTACCGCGCAGTAGACACACCCCGTCTCGGTTATAAAAGCCAGTCAGTTAATGTTGTATAGGGAAATAATCGCTGTTTGTTCTGAGATCCACACAAAACAGATAAATACACTGTGTGGGCAGAACGTAGAATTGTAGAATGTTAAGCCTGGTGGTTTATATACAGACATTCAGTCCGTACCGCGCAGTAAACACACTCGTCTAGGTTATAAAAGCCAATGAGTTAATGCTGTATAGGGAAATAATCGCTGTTTCTTCTGAGATCCATACAAAACACATAAATACACTGTGTGGGCAGAACGTAGAATTTTGTAATTCAATATAAAAACCACGAAATCAGACACAACTACCTTAAAGCAAGCACAGTCAGTTCGTTACAAGGAATCGCTAAATTTGTTTACAATAAAGCAGGTGTGTTTTCACTGATTTTCTTACCTTTATATTAAATTGCGTAACAACACCGAATGTTGCCTCCAAACAACTTTTTAATGTTAAACGTGAAGGCACATAAAGTAACCACTGGCTTCAAAGGGTTAATTCATTCAAGTACATCTTTCAGTTCTTCCCATCATATCAGCCACAATTATCGGACCACCGGAGGCTACATAATGCCTTAACCCTATGCAGCTAACCGGGTACGCGGTGGCGCAGTTGATTGAGGCACTACGCTACAAGTTGGAAGGTCAAGGGTTCGATTCCACATGGGATCACTGACGCAATCCTTCCGGCCGCAATATGGCCCGACTCAGCCCCTAACAGAAATGAGTACCAGGAACGTCTCCTGGAGGTAAAAACGGCCGACGCTTACTGCTGACAACCACGCCACCTTCATGTGCCGACTGTCTACATATTCTGGGAGCCTCAACCTGCAGCCCTAAGGGTCTGTCCAGGCCTGCAATGGTATTGCTTTACCATGCAGCTAAGACAAAGTTATTGTAGAGAAAACTGTTAACGCTGAAGGCCAGAACAAGAATTATTACACCAGCCAACATCCGTACGCTATTATAAAACTAATAGATGTTTGGTCACCGAGGTGCCATCTTCAATATAAAGGAATATAGATCCAACACACCAGTCTAGTTATTATGTTGTCCTTACAGAAATTATTAAAATATTAAACATTAAAATTCTAAAATACATGAAGTTAATAACCATAAATACGGGGGCCGCGGTCCCGCAGTTGGTTGAGGCACTGCACTACAAACCGGAAGGTCGCGGGTTCGATTCCCGATGGTGTCATTGGAATTTTTTGTTGACATAATCCTTTCGGTCGCACTATGGCCCTGGGGTCGACTCGGCCTCTAACAGAAATGAGTACCAGGAATATTTCCTGGGGGGTAAAGCAGGCCGGTGCGTATGGCTGACAGCCTTACCACCTTCATGTGCCGATTGTCTAAAAATCTGGGAGCCTCGACCTCCTGGAACCCTCTGGGCCTGTCCAGGCCTGTAATGGGATTGCTTTACCTTTCCTAACCATAAATCCAGAATGTTGTAATATTAATAGTATTAGCCTTTTAAAGCCTAGCGGTAACTTTACATACGACCAGGTTTAAGATTAAAAAATTCTACGTGGTGCCCACATTGCGTTTATGTGTTTTGTACGGATCTCAGAACAAACAGCAACTTTTGCCTTATAAAACATTAAGAGACTGGTTTTTATAACCGAAGTGGAGAGTGTTTACAGCGCGGTACGCACTGAGTCCTTACATAAAACAGATACGCTTCGTCTTTAAAGAGTTAAAAGTGTTAGCAATAAGCCGTTACACAACACTGTGAATTTACGGTTATTAATTTTATGTATTTTAGAATTTTAATATTTAATACTTTAATCCCTTCTGTTAAGGCGACATAATAACTAGATTGGTATGTCGGATATACAGTCCTTTGCATCGAACGCCCCCCTAAAGATGGCACCTCGGTGCTGAAACAAGTAGTGGTTTTTATAATAGCGTACGGATGTGTTTTACTTAGCGCATATGCTGGATGGTGTAATGATTGTAACAAGATACAGTATACGGTATGAATGCAGTAAAATTAGTGCAAGAATTTCACTGCTGCGGAGAAGGTAACGCTTTCGGAAATAAAGAGGGCCTACAGCGTAGCTACCGAACCATACAGTTACGTGGGTGGGAGCAATGACGTTCGCATACCGTAAACATTCTCTGTCTTCTGCCACATATGGCATTCGGTGCCAGATGTACATTTTTCAAAATAAGTAAACAACTCTTTATTTACAAGCAAACCAACGGATGAACATTAATTACAGTGTAGACGCCTGTGTTCCCTGTTCTATTTTAAGACAACACACAACACACAACACACACACACACACACACACACACACACACACACACACACACACACAAAACAGGACAGTTGAAATGTTCTCTACTAACTTTTTCTTATGTTATAACACATATACCATCTGACGGAAATACACAACGAAGGTTTCCTCTACAGTAACATAACCAAATTCTCGTTTCTAATTACTGTACAATTAACGCTTTAAAGACGAAGCGTATCTGTTTTATATAAGGACTCAGTGCGTACCGCGCTGTAAACACTCTCCACTTCGGTTATAAAAACCAGTCTCTTAATGTTTTATAAGGCAAAAGTTGCTGTTTGTTCTGAGATCCGTACAAAACACATAAACGCAATGTGGGCACCACGTAGAATTTTCTAATGTTAAACCTGGTCGTACGTAAAGTTACCGCTAGGCTTTTAAAGGTTAAACAGTCCAGTAAGCATTATTCCGTTCCACTCTTAAAGGCTTGTGATAAATGTGGACACGTTTTAGGTCTGCCAGAATTACGTTGAGCTTCGTCCACTGTATGAGATAGGCCTGTATTTGATATAGGCCGTATGCCTACAGGACGTTTCGGGAGCTAGTTCTCATGCTGTATTCAAGTGACTGTCATTTTACTGGTAGGTGTTAATTCGAGTTTATCACAGCGGTGTTAATGAAGATTCAAGTCTGTTTGGAAGTTACGCTGTGTTGTCTTGTAAACAGTTACCACCGTTTCGGTGATACTAACTTCATCCGAAACTACGGCAGATTTGTGCCAATAAACAGAGAGTAACTTCCTAGAAGACATGGATTCTCAGAATTTTTAAGACTGGAGCCCGTATTCACCGTGCAGCAGAGTCCTTCCTGAGAAGCCGAAACGTCCTCAGCTAGTCGAGAAATTCCCCGCATTTTATGGAACCCGAAGGTTCATTACCGCTTTCACAACAGCCCGCCACCTGTCCCTATTCTGACCCAGATCAATCCAATCCATGCTGCCATCCCATTTCCTCAAGATCCATTTTAATATTATCCTCCCATTCATGCCTAGGCCTTCCGAGTGGTCCCTTTCCCTCAGGCATCGCCACCAAAACCCTGTATACACCTCTGCTGTCTGCCATACGTGCCACATGCCCTGCCCATCTCATTCTTCTTTACTTCATCACCCGAATAATATTTGGTAAGGAGTACAGCTCATAAAGTTCCACGTTATGTAGGCTTTTCCACTCGCTTGTTACCTCGCCCCTCTTAGGCCCAAATATCTTCCTCAGCGCCCTATTTTCCAACACCCTCAGCCTAGGCTCCTCCCTGTATTCTTCGCACGCACCCGTAAGTCCAGTCGCGACGTGGTGCAACGGAACCCACGTTAGGCTAATCTCTCAAATGACTAAATTCGGGTAAATCAGTGGCTTCCAACTTCCGATCGCGAGCCAAATCAGGGTAGCGGGGGTTTTGACGTAGGGACGCGAGAGAGTTTTATGGACAACCCGATAATTATAAAAAAATAAAAATTTGTATCCAAATTCAAATAGAATGATCGATAAAACCTAATTATTGAATCTGTGTTTATTAATTTTAAACACTAAAATAAATAACACATGTACTAAATTTTTCAGTCACTAAATTTTTGACATTATTGTTCTGTTCATTTTATTGTAACGTTCCACAGGTTCAGTATTTCACAAGTTTTTATTTAGAAGCAAACGATTTGTCTAACCAGCACACGCATGAGATATTGACCAATGACATTAAAAATTTAATATTTTTTAATAAGTGACAATGGTATGTAGTGTTCAAGAAAAGATATTTATATTAGTTCATTTACAGTAAATATCACTGAGTGTTGCCGTTTACATGGTAGGGTCGCGGGTCACATAGCATTTGCTACTTTACGGTCACACACATAAAAGTTTCGGAACCGCTGAGCTAAACATTTAAAATTTACATTCAAACCTTCAACACAACATTCGGCTTCAACGATAACAACAACAGTGGAAAAATCTGGGAAGGAAAGTAATCGTCGATCAATCTGAGAATGTTAAACCCATGAAATATTTCATAATAAGTTAACTGGTTACATTAACGAATGGGTTATTTGGCACTTGTCGCACAACCGTTAAATTTTAACACTCATCGAACTAGACAACACTACTCAGTATCGAATCCCGGTCCGGAGGTCTGGTATAGCGGAAAGGTACACCATGCAGCACTGTGCCCTTCCGCTATACCTGACCGCCGGATCGGGATTTGCCTCAGATATATCTGACGCAACCCTCTTTACACGTGTATTGGTCAGGCAGGCGCACGAAAAGCTAATCCGCGCTTAACCTTTTAAAGCCTAGCGGTAACTTTACGTACAACCAGGTTTAACATTAAAAAATTCTACGTGGTGCCCACACTGTGTTTATGTGTTTTGTACGGATCTCAGAACAAACAGCAACTTTTGCCTTATAAAACATTAAGAGACTGGTTTTTATAACCGAAGTGGAGAGTGTTTACAGCGCGGTACGCACTGAGTCCTTATATAAAACAGATACGCTTCGTCTTTAAATTGACACACATCTGACAAGCCACTGCTTCATTTCCCTGTCTTTTAGGCCCTGTCCTGTGAAAACTCAACCTTGAAGATGCTGTTGGTACCTCCATCTTTTTTTTTCGTCGACCAATGTCGTGTTTGCCTTTTGATTTTCTATTCCAGTGTCATCCTGGGTATTCGTGAGTGTTCCATCCTTTTAACAAGTTGTAACCAATTCTTTTGGTAGCTCTGAATTTCATCTAGAGTGTATTCTACCTTTTGTCTCTCTCGCAAGCAATCAAAATACGTCGAACCCTGTTATAACAACATCGGTTTACACGACACCTCGTCTTTAGCGTCAGATTTTCTGTGGTACCAATTAATTCCTCACTGTTAAACATAACATTACACTCCTCGGTTATAACAACACTCCTGTATAAAGACAAAAAAAAATATTTAGTCCCTTTCATGACGTTATAACCGAGTTCGACTGTATAAGAAGAAAATATGTAGCGTTATGTAATCGGGATAAGGTCAGTCTGTCGCGTGGTCATTGGCCATACAAATGCCTGGGGAGTTGAGGGCTCTCCTAACAACTGGCAGAAACAAAGAAGACATCGGCTGTTTGCGAGGAGAGATTGTGTTTACTCAAGGGACTCCCAGTTGATAGGCTAGGGGAATACCATTAGCTTCTATTGCAATCACGCAAACACCGGATGACCAAACAGTTCCGCTAAAGTTCGAAATCCATTACCGAACAATGACCAGTGAAAACTTATGAACTTGCCGCTTCTCTATTCACATCTTACGACCTTGTAGCATAGATCGAACGTTACAAGGTTGAAAATGTCGAGCGCCGCGGGCACACTGACTGAATTCTTAGCGAACTGCACAAACTTAATGTACACATGTGGAGACTTCACCATCTGCAAACACCACACAGGACCCAAAGGCAGCACGCTGAAACACATACGTTAATTTACTATTGGTACAGCCCGTATTTAGTACGCTTAAATCACAATTAACGCCGATATCGGTGGCCGCGGGGTCTAAGGCGTCGGTGTGCGGCCGCTTGCTTGCAGGAATTGTGGGTTCGAATCCCGCCGGGGGTATGGATGGATGTCTGTCTCTTGTAAATGTGTGTTGTACAGGTAGAGGCCTCTGCGGCGGGCTGATCCCTCGTCGAGGGGAGTCCTTCCGATAGTGTGTGTATGTGATCAGGTACAAAAAAAACTCACCACTCCTAAAATATGTATGTAAAATATGTCGGGCTAAAAAAATCACATTTGAACGTCTATGATCAGACCAGCTGTATTAATAGCTGTACCCAACTGTGGTTAAGGAAAGTACAGCTGCATAAGCATGGCCATGTCTTTGGACCGCCCGACGTTTCGGACGTCTCGCCATTGTGCAGATCGCCATAGGAACTGAGATGGGGACGACGGCCGATATAGCAGGACTGACGGATGTACAAATGACTGAAAGAACCAACGGAAATATTAAATTCGGATTCAAAAGGACAACATTATACTGTCTTAGAAAGATAAATATAGGCTTATTCCTCTACAGGGACTAAATACTTAGGCGTATTTGTTAACCCCACCTTCAGTCCAAGACATGTTACATATATAAAAATAACCGTTGGGGCAAACTCCTTTAAGTAGCGTCCGTAGAGGAAGTTAGGGTCAGTGGCGAGGTAAAGGAATTGTTAGTGAGGTGCTGTACGTATATACAGGGTGTTCCTATATATGTGTACAGAATGTACAGGCTGATCCTCTATATGTATACATAACGTTCCGCATAAAGTTTGCCGAAATTTAGAATGTTATTACGTGAATCATTTCGAGCTAATAAAATTCAACATGAACAAACGCCCGATTATCAACCCTGCATCGCTACAGGCATTTTAATGTCTCAAGACAACGTGCAATACTGCAAGGCTGCAGCCAATCAAGGAGTCCGCCGACTGCATAAGGGGAAATGACAAAATTATCCAAAAGGCAACAAATTTCTTCTGAGATGCGCAGAACTGTGCGCACAGGGTGGCAGCAACTCGGCCCAGCTGCAACAATGCAGGAAACCTTCCCTCTTTGGAACAAGCTACCGGTTCTTCTGAGCAGTTCCTCGTTATGATAGGTCCCAGAAATAGGCCACGACTAGGGATCCCATTCGTCCCGGTTTTACCGAGACAATCCCAGTGTTATGCGTTTTAAACGGCTATGTCCCGCTGTCCCGCAAAGTTCGGATCGCGACACCAGATAGTTTGGGTTTTCCAAGTCACAAAACAAGACATTTCTGACAATAAGCGGTGGAAGAAAACATCTACAGGAGCGGCACAGCCATCAACCAATACGAGAGGCACAGAGGAAGACAGGCGATTATAGAGTCCTAACTGAGACTGCAAAGTATGAGGAAATAACATGTAAAGAGAAATCTGTAAGTGAACTAAGTGTCTGAGTGTAGAATATTATTATTGTTATTGTTATTAATTATTACTAATTATTAATTAATGATAATGGAATTGAATTGAATTGTATTGAATCATCATGACACCTAGTGGTGACATTATTTTCATTAGTATGTTTTCTAATTAATTAGTTATTCCTTTGTTTGTTTGTTTTTGTTGTCTGTTTCATTTGTGTCCTGTTCATTGTCCGTTGTTACTTGTGCTGTTTCTGTAATTGGCCTTCTGGCTGTAGAATTGGCACATTAATAAACTAGAATTAAATTGAACTGAATTATTTCACATTTTGTACCTCTACAACACAATTTCTACATCAGTTACCTTGTTGCTGTAATATTAATAAATTACTCCGTTTCTCTCACAGTGTGACGGAATAAAAATGTTGTCTTCTATCCCCCCCCAACCCACCCAAATGTTATTAAGTGTTCCAGTTTTTGGTTTCTAAAAAACTGGATACCTGGTCATAGACACCTCGAGCCATGGGTTGTTACACAGAATGTATAGCTCAAAGTGGAAAAGACTCACAGAATGCTCATTAAGGATATGTCATATACAGGAGCCAGCGTCAGAAATATTGTGGTTTTATCCGAAAACAAGACGACAGAACGTGTCCAAAACATACATCACAGCAATGACTAAAACACCAAACAATACTCAGAAGCAGAATACTCTAAACAGTTCCCTCATTCCTGAACACAACGGCCATTTTGCGACACAAAAGCCTACACAGTAAAACTGCCGTACGTCTTCTTAGGGCAACAAAGAATAGGAGTTGCGCTGTTATTGCATCCTTTGCCAGACTAAAACAGCAAATGTCACTTGTGGCAGTCCTACTGAAAAGTTTGTTTATATCCGATTCTTTTTGTCAGCACTGGAGCACAATCATAAAATCACGCAATAATTCGATCGCACTCCACTTCTCTCTCTCTCTCTCTCCCTCCGTCCCTCCCTCCCTCCCACCCTTTCTCAAGCTTTCTGTTTTACCAAAACTCCAATTTGCTCCTTATCACACCATCATCACTAAAATTAACGACACAAATAAAATAAAGACGACATGCGTGTCAGTACGTTACGTTTAAAATTTTTTTTTTCCAATGGCGCAACAGCCCCCAGTGGGTCAGGGCCTCCTCATTATCGAAGCTTCATGATCACACTCAGACACACACCACACTCGGTAGGACTCCTCAGTACGTGTGATGGTCCCGTCGCAGAGACCTCTACCTGACAACACACAACACTCATAACACACAGACATCCATGCTCGCGACGGAATTCGAACCCGCAACCCCAGCAAGCGAACGACATTTGTAATTCCGTTAATGAAATCTGAACCAGATTTTATCGAAATGAATTATGATCAAAAAAGGTAAAGCAGTCCCATTAAGGGTTCCAGGAGGTTGAGGCTCCCAGATTTCTAGACAGTCGGCACATGAAGGTGGTAAGGTTGTCAGCCATACGCACCGGCCGTCTTTACCCCCCAGGCAATACTCCTGGTACTCATTTCTGTTAGAGGCTGAGCCCACCCCAGGGCCACAGTGCGACCGAAAGGATTATGCCAATGAAAAAATCGAATGGCACCATCGGGAATCGAACCCGCGACCTGCCGGTTTGTAGCGCAGTGCCTCAACCAACTCCGCCACGGCGTGTCCCGAATTATCATCAAGGAATTACATAATAAACACATCAGGCACTTTACCTGATGTGGTTCACCTATCAAGGTCAGGAAATGTGCTATTTTAACCCCCTACCCCCAATTTGGTACAAGGTTCATTTCGTCATACCTTACAGAACAAAATCTTTTAATGATCCTGAAGCAATGGATCGCTCTTCCTTATGTGCAACATTCCCAATGCGAACCGTTCAGTAAGCACCAACTGTACTCACACAACAGAATGAATCCACAGATTCTTGTTGCGTGGCGTGGCAGCTATGCTCAAAGCAGCTGGTATCTCACAACAGAAATTACGCACATTATAGCTAAAGGCTGAACAAAATAATCCACGCGAACAAGACACATATGTAGTGGGTATTTGTTGGCGATATTTAAATGAAGGGGAAGGAGAGGGATTTTTTTTTGAAACTGAAAGAAAATGCTTGGAGGGGATCCTGCATTCAGCTGACTGTCATCTGTCTCATCACAGTCCGTTCGCCTTGCTTTCTGGCATCTCTGGTTATGTATAGACAGCGCAGGCGACTGGATCTGCAGTGATAGATCCGTCCGACTAAAGAACTCCACTCCAGTGCTCTAGGCGATGACATTTGAAACTCGGTTTTCCCTATGTTTTGACATGTTCATGACGCTGCGACGCCACAAATCTCCTCCTCCCTTACTGTATTATAGTCACAGCTATGTAACTGAACCTGCACGCGATGTATTATTCTTATACTACATTTTTTTCACGTAAATACGGGGTTAGACAAAATATTTTGAGACGGGAATGCAAGCGATGATTTGGAAGACAAATGTCATGTTGCACATACGCATATACCAATGCCAATACTTACGGGTCTATCATCATCTCACCTATCTATCTATCTATCTATCTATCTATCTATCTATCTATCTATCTATCTATCTATCTATCTATCTATCTATCTATATATATATATATATATATAAAAGCAAACGTAAAGCAATCCCATTACAGGCCTGGACAGGCCGTTAGGGTTCCAGGAGGTTGAGGCTACCAAATTTCAACACAGTCGGCACATGAAGGTGGTAAGGTTTTCAGCCTATGCACCGGCCGCCTTTACCCCCCAGGAAATATCCTGGTATTCATTTCTGTTAAAGGTTGAGTCGACCCCAGGGCCATATTGCGGCCGGAAGGATTATGTCAATGAAAAATTCCAATGGCACCATCGGGAATCGAACCCGCGACCTGCCAGTTTTAGCGCAGTGCCTCAACCAACTTCGCCACCGCGTGCCCCATATAAGTATAGTCCTATACATGTAAACCGGCCTCTGTGCAAGATAAGAAGGCGTATGTGGGAGTGGAGGTATAGCTCCATAAATTCTTAACCGCCCTAATTCGAGATATGTAGATACAGGCGAGTGGTCAGCTTCACGCCCCGATCTCTTTACTCCCGGGATATAATCCCGAATGCGTGGACCCCTTTGAGGCGCTCTGGACCCTTTGGAGAAGAGAAATAGTCTTGTCCCTGACCGGAATCGAACCAAGTTTCCTTGACTGCCCAGCCCGCAGACCAATCACTATATCGCCTGAATCCGTCCGGCCCCCACAATAAATGGGCTCTCTATTAGGATATTAAGGATAATACTAAAGAGAATGCTAAATATCACGGCAGATATCAGTTGGTTACTCAAGTTATTTGAAGCCGCTAAGACAACGGTCCCTCTCATTTTTCTTACAGGTGCGCGGACCTCCTACTGCTCTGAGAAGAAAATTTTTACGCGACCTGACGACTGCGCGGCATTTTAAGAAGTTTTTTTAATATGCATACTAAGAATATTTACAACGAGATTTGAAAAATTCCAGCTGTGGGGCAACAATTCGGTGTGCGCGGAAGCATTTCAGTTACTGCGAGGCCGTGCACCCGCGCAGCTTAGAGGGAACACTGAAGCTAGATCAACTGCCGACGCCGTGTAGAAGAAAACGGGTTTTTGTAGGATGATTATGAACACAGAAATATGTGTTCTGGGAGAAAAATATAGGCTAATGTACCAGCATGAAGTTGTAACGTCGGAGAATAGGAAATTTCCCAGCATGTTTTACGGTCCGTAGCCAAAATACAGTGAAACCCGTTTATAACGACATCGGTTTATAGGACACCTCGTCTATAACGCCAGATATACTCTGGTACCAATTAATTTCTCCCCATTAACCATAACATTATACTCCTCGGTTACAACAACATACGTTTATCACGACACAAAATATTCAATCCCTTTCATGACGTTATAACCGAGTTCGACTGTACTAAACAGGTACGTGCCTAATGCGGTACAGCCGTGGCACTCGCAAGGCCAAAAAATGAGTCGAGATCGGGATGTAAAAAAATGTAGGCACGCTGGCGCCTTTCATGGCATTGCCCCCCCCCCCTCCTCACAGAACTAAAGCAGCATGTCCTTGTTTCAGGTCATTCTGAAGAGAAAATTTGTGAGATGATAAAAAATGTACGACATGCGGTCTTTTAGTGTGTTAGAAAGGTACAAACACTTTGGAGGAAACTCTCGCCTATATCACTAAGTTTGCGGCAGAAGGTTCCTCCGAAACGCCGGTCCTTTTCTACCAGGCTGCAGGGTGTCACATAGGACAGGAAAGGGTGCAAGCCAGAACATGAGATTGTACTGTCATTCGGACATAAGAGACAGTACACCGCCACTGTAAACAGGTGAACACACTCCTTAACTCTTTAGGTGCACCTGCAGATCGAGTAAACAAGAAGACTGACAAAACAGGGACTGTACGTGTAACCACACACTGAAGCGCGTTCGCGTAAGCAGCCGTGGAAAAGCAATAAGTATTACATATTCTGAGTATGTGTCTGTAGCCTTAGTTATCCAGCATGCAAAGCACATGCCCCGTATTATATTGTCATCTGTGGCCTGTCTGGCTGTACCATATTTCTCCACATTATTTCATAAACGACACGATTTTCGGGAAAAAAAGTTGTTGAATGTGTGTTTTGGTTTTCTCTACAATTTTTGTCTGAAACATTTAAAACTCTAAGAAGAACTCAAATAATCGCCACTTTCACATGACTCCATGTAAGATACCCGTTATTCTTGTCAGATTTCAATTAAACTAGAATTTTCTTGACAGATATTTCTCTTTTCGAAAAATCCTCAAATATCAAATTTCATGAAAATCCGTCCAGTGGGAGTCGAATTTTTTTTCCATGCGGACGGAAGGACAGACATGACGAAGCTAACAGTTGCCTTTCGTAATTTTGCGAACGCCCCTGAAAACTGATATATTACGCTGTGCACAAAACAGAACACAAACGTATTCGTGTCTTAGTGCAAGATGTCAGCACTGGATCTTGCATCACCTAATCTTAACATCCTCTATCTCACGATCGTGTTATTACCACTGTCATATACTATCAAGAATCAGGATAGCGCCTTCACTGTGCCGAACAGTCTAAGGATTGCAATAACGGGGAGTAGCAGGTTCGACTCCCGGCAGGAACATAGATTTTTCTCTTATTCACAGTTTCCGCACCGACTCTGCGGTCCAAACAATCTCCAGTCAAGTTGATACTGGAGAAGTAAAACCACTGAATGGTGCAGCTGATCACTTACCTACATCCAATGTCGAGGGTCAGAATGCGTGGAGCTATACGTATACTTCACCATACGCCTTCACTGCGTATTAGTTAATTCTATTAAGCACAGGGACAAACTTACCACATATTATCTAGTTTTCTCTGTCACACTTATAGCCACACCTGTATAACTGGAAACTTCCTTTGTTTTTCTCCCCAATCTAATCTACCAGGGGATTTCGACTCTGTTTTAACACGTGTGAAAAAGGGAACAGAGGAACGGAGACTGTAAATTACATAACCTAATTAGTTCTCAGATAAAACTGAAAACGAATTACGTCACGCGATAAACAGACGCCACAAATGCTCCATTTGCACTCAGTGGTCACGGTCATAACGTATTCTCGGCCTCTATTCGCTTCGTTTTTATCCATCACGACAGCTCTACGCTGGTCAGTGTTTATGTTAGTGCTGCCAGCAAACGTTACGGTATAAGTCATGTATGTAGTTCTTACAGCACCTTCCCTAAAAATATAAAAATTCTAATAAATAGAGTAAGGTGTTACGGTTTTACCTGCTGGGTTAAACAAGCGTGGAGTCTGATTTATCATTCTCAAGAAACAACGTAATTTAAGCGCATCAAAATTGGTGTTGAAAAACACAGATCGACTGATGCCAGAATTGGAGATGAAGAAGCAGATTGAGTGTACCAGAACTGGTGTTGAAAAACACAGATCGAGTGGTGTCAGAATTGGTGGTGAAGAAATACACTGAGTGTATCACAACTGGTGTTGAAAAACACAGATCGAGTGATGTCAGAATTGGTGGTGAAGAAAATAGATTCAGCATATCATAAGTGGCACTGAAGAAAACTGTGGAACAGAGTCAAGGAATGGAAGCGGGAGCTTCAGAAAATTACACAGCGTGGAGTTTAATGGTTTCCTACGTTGTACTGTGGTCGACTCAAAAGAATTAGTTTGACCTTTTCGCAGGTTAAAATCAGACCTCTAAATTTTTACGACCAGTAACCGACGTATTTCAGTTATAAGGACAATGGGTTTAAGTACAGTTGTTTATTGTGTGTGCGAGTTGATACAATTATTTTCTGTTGTGTTCTGTCTGGTTACAACTGTACAGAAATTTCATTTTAGGATTCTTATAAACTGAACACCTAATAAAGGAGGGTAAAACCATTCACAGTGAAGCTAGGGAAGTAATAAAACATGTGAATTTTGTAACAACAGCAAACAATACCAGAATGGACATTAAGAACAGAAATTAACCCTTTAAAGACGAAGCTTATTCGTTTTATATAAGGATTCAGTGCGTACCGCGATGTAAACACTCTCCACTTCGGTTATAAAAACCAGTCTCTTAATGTTTTATAAGGCAAAAGTTGCTGTTTGTTCTGAGATCCGTACAAAACACATAAACGCAATGTGGGCACCACGTAGAATTTTTTAATGTTAAACCTGGTGGTACGTAAAGTTACCGCTAGGCTTTAAAAGGTTAAGGAAGCCCTCGCCACAACCGAGGAATAAAGTTGGTTTATATAGCATGCGTGGCAGATGGATGACAAATGAACAAGGAGCACTGGTGGGATGATACTGCGAGCGGGCAGCCTAACTAGTCAGGGACTATGTGCATTCAACTTATTGTACGAACCGAATGAACATTATTAAGTACATAACAATATTAAAGACGTAGCTGCGAAATGTTTCGATACAAGTGTGCCATCTTCAGGGAGCACAGTATGCCAGGTTTAAAAACCAATTGCCGGTGACACGCTATTATTTAAAACGTCTGACAGTTTTAAGTTGGCTCCGTCGTTGTTGTCACGTATAACTGTGTAATTTCTACAGTTCTTTTAAAACGTATGGTTCAGATATGATTAAAACATTCCGTACATAGTAAATAGGATTTGCACAAGAATATGTATTACCATCAACTCGTAAACAAAATTAAAATAAAATAAGCAGAAAATTTTTCACATTAGTGGCGACATGTATCGGTGTCAGCTTCTCTACACGTTCTAGTAATACGTACGTAAACGGTATGGACAATTAAAAAAATGATTTACGCTAATTACTGTTTCAGTTGGTAGTGGAAACTTCTAGTTTTGTGGCATTACACGTTTATATCTCTAATGTGGATCACAATCCAAAACGGATCAAGTCGCTGTGTTTATGCTGTGCCGTGTAGCGCAGCCAGCATATTTCAACCCTTTAAAGACGAAGCGTATCTGTTTTATATAAGGACTCAGTGCGTACCGCGCCGTAAACACTCTCCACCTCGGTTATAAAAACCAGTCTGTTAATGTTTTATAAGGCAAAAGTAGCTGTTTGTTCTGAGATCCGTACAAAACACATAAACGCAATATGGGCACCACGTAGAATTTTTTATGTTAAACCTGGTGGTACGTAAAGTTACCGCTAGGCTTTAAAATTTTAAAACAGTCATACCCAATCAGTCACACTGCCACTTCGTCCACTATAACCTCACAGGGACCGGCCTGGAATCGAACCTGAATCTCCACAGAGCCATGGAAGTTTTGACTAAGCAGACATTTTGTTTAAGCGAAGTCAGGAATTCCACGAACTGGAGATTAAATCAGTCTGAGTCCCTCCTGTAACACGGCGCCAATATATCTAACAGCGTCCCTTCACCTAAAGTTTAACGGAAATGATGTATGAATTTCTACAAGTTTCGTTTTGTTTTTGTGTACGGTGGAGGGTCTGTTATGACAGGTTTATGTTTTCAACTTTCACAGACAAACACGACGAAAATATGCGGCATAGTGGAAAATACGCTTCAAAACTCTCATAGTGAAGGCTGTTGCAGTATTTAAACTGTTCTTAGCCATTAACATTTCTGTCCAATCAAAGAGACGTATTTCCAAGCAAGAAATAAGTCGAAACAAAATCGAATTAGGCCAATAAATTTCAAGACGTTCCTTAGTTATACATCTCATTAAAATACGTTTAAACGGTGGTGCTTCTGAATGATACAGGATAGACGGACGCAAAAAACAAGGGATACTCCCCACGCTGTTTACAAAATCATTTGATTTAACGGTAAATGATCAGAAACTAAAATTCACCTCTACCCAAATTTCTTACTCGGTTACAGTTAGAGAAGGGATATTAAATAACAGATATTTATGTTAATATTTTTAGTGAACAGTCATTTGTTTGACAACGCTAAATGCAAGGATTTGTAACGAGCCACGCGGAATAACGCAACCGTTTTAGCGTTCGTCACATAGGGGGAAATTTTGCAGCAACTCAGAAGTTATCTAGTGGCTACACAATATAAGCAACTTCCCTGTGGTCTTATCACTGACCATCTGCATCTAATGTGTCCTGCAGTAAAGTTCCTTCTTCTTTTCTCCATCTACTTTAGGCTGTATTGTCAATTACATTACCTGTAATTAAAGAAATGACTCGCAGTCCCAATTATTCATCACAATCGGAAGTCTCTCCACACAGGCTTCCTGCTGGCAGTGTTTTAACACCACAATTTGTTTCCCTGTTCTTCAGTCTACAATTTCTGGTGCAGACTGACATCTTCGTAGGCATAGTACTTTCCCCACTTGGACTATTTCATTATTATTATTATTATTATTATTATTATTATTATTATTGTGGGCTGGGGTAGCTCAGTCGGTATAGCGACTCGCTACGGGCCGGACGGTCCGGGGATCGAGTCCTGGTGGGGGCGAGATTTTCCGCAGCTGTCCAGACCTGCCCTGGGGCCCACCCAGCCTCCTGTAAAATGGGTACCGGCTCTCTTTCCCGGGGGTAAAGCGGCCGGGTCTTAGTGTGACCACCCGCGGCCACCTAGCGCCAAGGTTAAAGAAGGAGTACAGCTACACCTCTACTCTCCCTCTGGACCTTCATGGCCTGTTCCAAGATGCACTTCACCTTTACTTTTACTTTCCTTTTTATTATTATTATTATTATCATCATCATCATCATCATCATCATCATCATCCCCTTTACGCAGGGTATTCACACTTACATACCTGAAACGAACCATGTTTCTAGGGTACACAGTGCCGCAGCTATTCTGCGCGTACTGTTAATGGTGCATATAGCGCTGTCTGCAGTATTAAACTCTTTTGTGCTTCTACATTAGCACTTTCCGCAGCATGCGTGCTGTGGCCAATATAGCTGTTTTCTGTAGTTCCTTGATATCGTGCTTTCCCGGTACGCTGCTCAAGTATTTTCTGAATCATTTTGAAATGGTTCCAGTTGCCCCTGTTATTACTTGTACCACCTCTGTTTTTACATTCCACATGCGCTGTATTTCTGTTATAAGGTCTTCATATTTTAGAATCTTCTCAGCTTCTTTCTTTATCACATTTCTGTCTCCCAGCATTGCTACATCAATTAGCATGCATGTTCCTTTTTCATTATCCCGGCTTATGATGTCCGGTTTATTGTTGGGGACGGTTCTGTCGGTTTGCACTTGTTGATTCCATAATATGGTTACTTTGCCCACTTGACTTGTTTCTACTGTTATTATTATTATTATTATTATTATTATTATTATTCCCCAGTATTTTTATATCTCTTTTCCTGTAATATTGTTTTCTTCTGTTGGTTTGTTTGTTTGTTTAGTGTTTGTTTTGTGTATTTGTGCTGTTTTTGTGTTGTATTTGTGTTTTTGTGCTGGCTTCATAATAGGCATTTTTGCTCTTAAGCTTGCACGTTAATAAATACCGATTATTATTATTATTATTATTATTACCCCAGTACTTTTATATATCTTTTCCTGAAATATTGCATTCTTTTGTTGGTTTGTTTAGTGTTTGTTTATTTGTGCTGTTCTTGTATTTGTGTTTCTTTTTGTGCTGGCTTTATAATAGGCATTTTAGCTGTTAAGCTTGCACGTTAATAAATACCGATTGACTGACTGATTGATTATTATTATTATTATTATTATTATTATTTAAAGGTGGCGTGTTGACTTTTAAACAAGCTAGTGGCTGCAATACTTTATACACAGGGATGTCACAGGTGTAATAAGTACAACGATCTCGTACATCCTCAACTTCGTGTTAATCACGCTGAAAAAAATAAAAGACGCCACAGATTGGCATAAAATTTGTACGTCTTTTCTCGTCTCAGTACGGAGGCCGACAGCTCCTGGGGAACACATGTTACCAATGTAACCATAACCAGCCCCGAGTCACGCAGACAGCTACCTCGCCGGGTTCAGGCGATGATAATGCTCGTTATTAGTTCATTATGTTCTATCTAATTACAGGCAGGAGACGCTACGAACAGGCCTGCAGACTAGTGCAGCCTCCTGCCACCCCATCCCCCTACAGCGCACCCACCTCTCTACCATTCTTTTTACACCGACAACCGAATAACAACCTCAAAGCAGTCTGCAGAAGCAACCACTAACGTAAGAATATTATTAGAAAGCCACACAGCACATAAATTGTGCGAAAAACCAAACGAGTACTTAAATATTCACACCATGTACTCATTGCGGGGGCAATTACAGTATCTGGCGCCAATTAGATTGGTTGGGTGCTTGAAAGCTGAAGTGAACAGGCCACTGGCGAATAATTATCAGAGGAGTGCCTTGGATCGCGGGGGCGGGGGGGGGGGGAGGTGAACTTGGTGGTTTAGGGCACTCAGGAACAAAGAGAAATAAGCCGCTGAAGGAGAAGAAGGAACAAGGAAACAAGGAACAAGGTATTGGAACAGGAAGGGAAGTGGGGCTGCGTTCAGTGTGATCAAGTTTTCATCGCCAGTTTTGTAGGTCTCGTTAAGAAAACGTACACCGCCCTCCCTTCTCCCGCTTCAGAAGCACAGGAGTAAGGTTTCGCTTCGTAGTCCTTCCCTCTTCCACCTACTTGTTCACAGCAGGTGTCGAGGTTGTTTATTTTCACTTGATCACACTCAGACACACACCACAGTCGGTGGGATTCCTCTGGACGAGGGATCGGTCCGTCGCAGAGACCTCTACCTGACAACACAAACACTGTACAAAAGACAAACATCCATGCCCCCGGTGGGATTCGAACCCACGATCCCAGCAAGCGCTCGGCCGCAGACCTACGCCTTAGACCGCGCGGCCACTGGGATCGGTCAGGAGGAAGGTACGGGGCAAAACGTTGTATTCGGAAACACAACGTGCACTATCCTTGGTGTGAGCCCGCGTACACAAAGGCACGCGGTGGCGCAGCTAGTTGAGGCACTGCGCTACAAGCCGGAAGGTCGCGGGTTCGAGTCCCTATGGTATCACTGGAATTTTTTATTGGCTTAAACCTTCTAGCCGCACTATGGCTCTGGGGTCGACTCAGCCTCTAACATAAATGAGCATATGGATTGTTTCCTCGGGGTTAAAGGCGGCCGGTGCGTAGGACTGACAACTTTACCACTTCCATGTGCCGACTGTCTTGAGACCTGGGAGCCTCAAGCTCCTGGAATCCTAGGGGCCTGTATAGGGACAGCTTTTTTTACCTTTAGCTTTTGAGAGTGTTGTGAGTGATCTCAAGCAAAGGTCTCTGTGTCGTGCTGATCACCCGTACAGAGGAGTCCTATCGCATGTGTTGTGTGTCTGAGTGTGATCGTGAAGCCTCGATAATGAGGAGGTCCTGGCCCAATGGGGACTGTCAAACCACGAAAAAAGTTACTTAGTCTCTGGGAAACGCGACTCAGCAGTTCCGTTCGTAGTCCAAGAAGAGAAGATTCTTAGATTCTTCTTGGACTTGACCCTTGAAGATGGGGCCGATACGTTTTTCCCGAAACGTCGGTAACAAATTACTAATAAAGCAGCGGAACGTCTCACAAGAGCGAAGACCTCAAGTGTACCGCAACCGTAGCCTAAAATATCGAAGCTGAGTTCGAATCTGCAGCATATCGCTTTCGATGGCAAAATATCCCATGACTTCCTAAAGAACGCATTGTAGCTGCCGTGCTTGGGGGTTGCAGATTCACCTTCAGCTGTTATAATCTATTCAGAGACGACGCCACCATGCAGACGCCACTATGCACCACAACGAATACTCGTTTCATAAAAATGCGTCTGAATAAAATATAAGCTAATGCTGTACAGTAAAATCTGCGATATCCGGCATTGGATTATCCGGAAATCTCTATTAACCGGTAAATTTACAAAGACTTTTAAAATAAATAAGGTGTGACTTACTGTGTTACGTTGCGCAAATGCCGCTGCACCTCGTTACGTACATACAGGTTAAAAGAACCAGAAAGTGCAGCACGGAAAACAGGATAGGATATCAAGAGACAAGTTAAATGGTTAGGTTTGTCCATGCGGTTGCTAGGTACACTAAGCTACATATTAAGTATAATATTCTGATATCCGGAAAATTGCGATATCTGGCAAACCTTTGTTCCAGGAGATGCCGGATATCGCAGATTTTATGGTAATTATGGTATTTATGTAGGTATATTGTCTTTGTGTGGGTATATTGTAATTGAGTAGGTATATTGTAGTTATGTAGGTATATTGTATTAGTGTAGGCACATTGTATTGTGTGGGTGAACTGCCAATACGTGTACTGCAATTTGTGCTGTTCCGTTTATGTATGTGTTATTGTATTGTGGTGTCTGTACTGGTGTAAGGCTGCTGCCACCGGGTGAAACCCCAATTGCAGTAAGAAATAATAATAATAATAATAATAATAATAATAATAAATATTCATTTTCACGTCCTCGCCTATCTTAACAGAAGGACGAGCGGGCTAAGCCTGATAACCTTCAAATAAAGCAACGCTTCTCGGGAAATCGCGAGCTTCGGAAGTACACGCACCACCATTTAACTTCGGTCTTTAACCCTTTAAAGACGAAGCGCATCTGTTTTATATAAGGACTCAGTGCGTACCGCGCTGTAAACACTCTCCATTTCGGTTATAAAAACCAGTCTCTTAATGTTTTATAAGGCAAAAGTTGCTGTTTGTTCTGAGATCCGTACAAAACACATAAACGCAATGTGGGCACCACGTAGAATTTTTTAATGTTAAACCTGGTGGTACGTAAAGTTACCGCTAGGCTTTAAAAGGTTAAACGTCTGCCGTCCAAGCATTTCTTTCGGCGTCATGTAAAAAATTGCTTACGTGAAACCAGGACTAAGGAATACATAAAAGAGTACAGTGCTTCTACATTTCTAAGGCAGACGCTACGGGGTTTCAAAACCACATAATCTACGACGCCTGTAAGTAACTTACAGATATATTCAAACAGAAGAGATGAAATAGCGTAGGCTACGGGCTGCATGATCCAGGGTTCGAATCTCGGTAGGGGCAAGAAATTTACCTCTTCTCCAAAACTTCCAGACCGTCCCTGGGGCTCCCCTAGCCTCCTGCACAATGCGTACCTAGGTTCCCCCCCCCCCCGGGGTAAAGGGGCCGAGGCGTGGCATTCACCACTCACATTCCTGCAGTGCCGAAGTTAAGAATAAGTGGAGCTATAGGCTACCTCCACTCCCCCCATATGCCTTCATGGTGTGGACAGGGACAACTTTTGACTTTACCTTCTATCTCAAAAGACAAAAAGAATAAACAAAAAAATTCGCATTCAACGTTTCATAATCAGCCATTTAGCAATTCCGTTGTACAGACTCATTTCATAATATGACGCAATTTACATGGGCGCAGTGCACGTAGAGTCGTCCGGTATCCGCCCACGTCCTGATTGGTCACTTATTTCGTAAGGAGGCATCTATAATGTTTCACCACCCCGCTCTACAATTTCATAGCAATAGTCAGTCCTGTCACGTTCAGCGCCTCCTCAAAAGCTTTCTAACTTCTTTTAATAGGCCCTCAGCTCAGAATTATTTGCTAAAAAAAAAAATAACAGCATCATAAAACTATCGTCCATCGCTTGGCTTACTTTGCATGGGTCGCCCAACCCCTCCAAAAGCCATAGATGCTACACCAGTGTCAAAAATAACGAGAAACACTGCACAAGTTTTATTTTTGTGTGACTTGCATGAGGCCAACAGGCAATGGCGGGGGGGGGGGGGGGGGGGACGGTTGAGGGTGCTAGTTGCGGCAGTAAGGGACGGGTCGCGGGAGGGATCTGGGGGATTGCATGGCGTTCGTTGTTTGTTTTCTCGACGCGCGGGAAGTAATTAGCTACACATCAAGTGACATAATAAATTAGCTGGTTACCATGGAAACCACCCCAACTTTGCGTGAGAAAGACAGTAGCGGAAGGGAGTAGTGGCATGAAGAAGATAAAAGAAAAGTCAAAAAATTGTATTCTTCCTTCCTGCAAGTCCTGGTTCTTACTGGAATGGGGTAGGGTGGTGTTGCGGGTTAAATTGCGCTGTGTACGCACGTGTGAAAGAGATATGGACGGAAGAATGTACAGTTAGGCGATTTGATGATTTTCAACTTCGGTGTCACAATCTCGTTACTGCGGTTTCATGATGGCTTAAAATTTACACACATGGATATACAGTCGAACTCGGTTATAACGTCATGAAGGGGACTGAATATTTTGTGTCGTTATAAACGGGTGTTGTTATAACCGAGGAGTATAATGTTACGGTTAAGAGTGAGGAATTAATTGGTGCCACAGACTACCTAACGCTATAGATGAGGTGTCGCTTAAAGCGATGTAGTTATAACCGGGTTCTACTGTACTAACAAATGTACTGATTTCAGGGCCCCACCTTTGAGAAACTCATAGTTGTGCAGCTAGTCAGAAAAGAAGATCCCTGATTTTATGCAAACCGAAAATGTACTGCCGTCTTTGTCAAAGTCTGCTACTGGGAGTTACTCTGATCAAGCTTAATCCAGCCAACATCTCTGCACCAAACTGTAGGGTTCACTTCACGATCAACCCGCTATCTACATACACCACACAAGCTTCTTCTTCCTCTCTTGAACTTTCGCAAACAAAATTGTTTAAGTCAAGTGTGAAGGCAAACCAAATTACATGCATTAGTAAAACTGACTAACTAACTAACTAACTAACTAACTAACTAACTAACTAACTAACTAACTAACTAACTAACTAACTAACTAACTAACTAACTAACTGACTGACTGACTGACTGACTGACTAACTAACTGACTGACTGACTGACAAACAAACAAACTAACTAACTAACTGACTGACTGACTAACTAACAAACTGACTAACTGACTAACTAACTAACTAACTAACTAACTAACTAACTAACTAACTAACTAACTAACTAACTAACTCCATGGAGCAGAGGCGTTCTTGAGAAGCAAACAGTCTCTCAGCTAGTCAAGAAATTTCCCGCGTTTTATAGAACCCGGAGGTTCATTACCGCATTCACAACAGCCCGCCACCTGTCCCTATCCTGAGCCAGCTCAATCCAGTCCATGCCCCCCCATCCCACACCCTGAAGATCCATTTTAATATTATTCTCCCATCTCCGCCTGGGTCTCCCAAGTGGTCGCCTTTCCTCAGGTCTCCCCACTAAAATTCTGTATGCACCTCTCTTTCCCCCCATACATGCTACATGCCCCGCCCATCTCATTCTTCTCGATTTTATTACCCGAATAATATTTGGTGATGAGTACAGGTCATTAAGTTCCTCGTTATGTAGTCTTCTCCACTCCCCTGTCGCCTCGTCCCTCTTAGGCCCAAATATCCCCCTCAGCACCCTATTCTCCAACACCCTCAGTCTTTGTTCCTCCCTCAGTGTGAGAGACCAAGTGCCACACCCATACAAAACAACAGGTAAAATTATAGTTCCGTATACCCTAACAATTAGTAACTCAAAAGCGTACTAAATTGCAGGAATGCTTAATCACCTTAGGTTCAGAATTTTTATCTTCACTTTTTGTACGCAAAACCAAAGATTGAAACACAAAAATTTTAAAATTTCTCCTTTTTAATTTATTTTTAAGTGTGTCACCTAAGGACACCTTCAATGTCGGACTATTGTTTCACTTGAATCTGAAAAGCAGTCTATCACATTAATGGCAGAAACAGTTACAGAGGGTGCTAGAGAAAGGACGATAAGGAAGATGCACTCCCTAAGGGGGAGGAAGTAAAGAGAAATCTGTAGAAAATTACGTGACGAGGAGGTTCACAATTTGAACTGCTCGCTAAATATTATTCGGGTGCTAAAATCATAAAGGATGAGATCCACAAAGATTTTTGACGCGGAAACCTCAAGGAAAGAGACGTCTTGGAAGACCTAAGGGTAGATGGAAGGATAATCCTAAACTGAATCTCTAAGAAATAGGATAGAAGTGTATAGACTAGGTTTATCTGGCTCACGACAGGGACAAGTGAAGCGCTGTTTATAACACGGTAATGCGGGGAATTTCTCGACTAGCTGTGGAACTGTTAGCTTCTTAAGAAGGACTGCTGTCCATGGAATTAGTTAACCATTTAAAGCCTAGCGGTAACTTTACACACCACCAGGTTTAACACTAAAAAATTCTACGCGGTGCCCACATTGCGTTTATGTGTTTTGTACGGGTCTCAGAACAAACAGCAAATTTTGCCTTATAAAACATTAAGAGACTGGTTTTTATAACCGAAGTGGAGAGTGTTTACAGCGTGGTACGCACTGAGTCCTTATACATAACAGATAAGCTTCATCTTTAAAGGGTTAACCTACGTGTTATCGAACTATTTCTTATATATTTGATGGTTTGTTACATGTAGACGTACACGTATTGTTATTTCTGATTGTGTAACTTTTACTTCTGAGTCGATCCCTGAAGATGATTCCAGCCGGGATCGAAACATGTTGGACCAACATACGAATATTGTAATGTAAAGACATTTAGAATAATAATAGTCTATTAGTTGAATATTGTATATGACGGGAAGTATACTTATAGCTTTACCCATACACAACCTGGGTGCTATAAGGAGGTAGATGGTCAGCACCACGCTCCGGCCGCTTTGTCCCCCGGGAAGAACCCGGTTTCTATTGCACAGGAGGCTACGTGGGCGTCTGGGCAGGTCTGGACCGGTGCGGAAAATGTTTCCGCCACTGGAATTCAATCCCGGGAACGTTTATTGCTAACAGTTTGTAGATTTTGTCGGATGGTACTTTTGTGCCATGAACTCTACCAGGATATCCAACGCAGTGGCAGTCTTACCAAATCCTGTTATGTCATGAAGGAAGATGAAACACTTTCCGAAACGTCCTGGCTTCGTCAGACTTGGATTATGGACAACGTTCATAATATTAGTCTAAGAAATGTTATTCGCAATTGGAGAAAAACGTACAAAAAAATTTAACCCTTTAAAGACGAAGCATATCTGTTTTATATAAGGACTCAGTGCGTACCGCGCTGTAAACACTCTCTACTTCGGTTATAAAAACCAATCTCTTAATGTTCTATAAGGCAAAAGTTGCTGTTTGTTCTGAGATCCGTACAAAACACATAAACGCAATGTGGGCACCACGTAGAATTTTTTAACCCTTTAAAGAAGAAGCGCGTCTGTTTTATAAAAGAACTCAGTGCGTACCCCGCTGTAAACACTCTCCACTTCGGTTATAAAAACCAATCTCTTAATGTTTTATAAGGCAAAAGTTGCTGTTTGTTCTGAGATCCGTACAAAACACATAAACGCAATGTGGGCACCACGTAGAATTTTTTAACCCTTTAAAGAAGAAGTGCGTCCGTTTTATAAAAGGACTCAGTGCGTACCGCGCTGTAAACACTCTCCACTTCGGTTATAAAAACCAATCTCTTAATGTGTTATAAGGCAAAAGTTGCTGTTTGTTCTGAGATCCGTACAAAACACATAAACGCAATGTGGGCACCACGGAGAAATTTTTAATGTTAAACCTGGTGGTACGTAAAGTTACCGCTAGGCTTTAAAAAGTTAATTTGTAGTGGATCTTTGTACCATGTAGAAGTATTGCAATTTGCGATTCTTTAACTTTTGCCGATCCCAGTGGCCGCGCGATCTAAGGCGTGGGCCTTCGGCCGAGCGCTTGCTGAGATTGCGGGTTCGAATCCCGCCGGGGGCATGGATGTCTGTCTCTTCTGAGTGTTTCTGTGTTGTCAGGTAGAGGTCTCTGCGACGGACTGATCACTCGTCCAGAAGAGTCCCACCGAGTGTGGTGTGTCTGCGTCTGATCTAGAAACCTCCAAAAGGAGGCGCCCTAGGCCCGATTTGGGCTGCTGCGCCACAGGAATGAACGAAATTTTCTGTAACTTTTACTTTTGAGTGAATCCCTGAAGATGATCCCAGGAGGGATCGAAACATGTCGGATCAACATGTAAATATTGTACTGTAAAGACATTTACAGTGACAATAACGATAGTGAATTATTTCGACGAATATTGTGTTTGGCGAATAACTATGCGCTGAATGAACAGTATAAAATCGACCTACCACCTGTGCCTTCAAGGCATGTTATAGATTGACCTTCACGTTTTGGCAACAAATGCTGCCCGGATACAAATTGTGCACTATTTTAGTAGAAAACAATGAAGGGACACTGCTTCTTAGAATGCCTACGCCTGGACAGGGTCATATTAACCCTTTAAAGACGAAGCGTATCTGTTTTATATAAGGACTCAGTGCGTACCGCGCTGTAAACACTCTCCACTTCGGTTATAAAAACCAGTCTCTTAATGTTTTATAAGGCAAAAGTTGCTGTTTGTTCTGAGATCCGTACAAAACACATAAACGCAATGTGGACACCACGTAGAATTTTTTAATGTTAAACCTGGTCGTATGTAAAGTTACCGCTAGGCTTTAAAAGGTTAAATAAGACCTTACGAGAAATAGTGTTAAGAGTTGAAGAATGGATTCATCTGGCTCACGATAGGGTACTTTGGCGGACTGTTGTCAAAACTGTGAGTCTATCTGAACCTTCGTTTTCCACAAAAGGCGTAAAATAGCTCTGCTAAGCGACTATCAGCTTATGTGTTAGTGAGACAGCCTTTGAAATGTAAGACCACTAAACATGGAGGCCATGTTTAGCCAACACAATCTTTAACACTGCAAGCAGAATTAAGATCGCTGGTTCCATTATTTTGCCATTACAACAAAAATTCATGCATCGCCAACTGCTGGAGGGGACAGGCGCTGTTTCCTTGTACCCAGTAGCAGCTACACTATGACACTGCTGAATAAATTCTGTTGTTGCTGTTGTTGCTCTTTGCTTTATTAACAGCGCCTCGTCTCTGTGGGGTGCAAATGCTTGGCAATTTGGATGTTTTGTATTCTGGCTTCCGGTGGGTTTACTTGCTTGTCTGTCTGTCTGTTTGTTTGTTTGTTTGTTTCTAAGTTTCCTCGCTTGGATCAGGGAGGAACACGGAACTTACCACTTGCATAACATTAAATTTTATTATCTTTCCTAAACAGTGCTGCCAACTGAGCATATTACAGTAGTTTAAAAAAATAAAACGGAAAGAAAACCTAGCGGAAATGGGAAAACGTAAATCAGGAGAGGTCTGGTTTTTCTTCCCGAAGTTGTTGGCACGGGCAGTGTCATAATGGTGCTAGCGATAGCCAGGATGGCTAGTCTGCAGGTGGACGGCGGAGAGCCCTTCATTTTATGATGGTAGTTGCGCCCTCCGCCCTCCCCCCCCCCCCACCTTCCACCAATCCCACCCAAACCCTGCATCAGACAAACGCGATCTGTGTAGTATGGGCCAAAACACTTGGCACTATTAAGGAAGAAGCCAGCTCGACTGTACGTGCAATTTGATTATTTAAATTATTAGACCCATTTGTGTGTGCGTTTGTGTGTACATGCGCGAGCGCATGCTATAAACCCTTCAAAATAATAACACACTATGAAAAAGTTAGCAGAACACATCCATATTTAAATACCGTCGAACTCGGTTATAACGTCATGGGAGGGACTGAATACTTTGTGTCGTTATAAACGAGCATTGTTACAACTAAGGAGTGTAATGTTACGGTTAACAGTGAGGAACTGAATGGTACCACACAGTATCTGACGATATATACGAGGTGTCGAGTACACCGATGTCGTTATAACCGTGTTCGACTGAACTTCTATCCTAAAACTTCGGAAAGTAATCATCTCATGCTACTTGCGAAAAGAGAAATCACACTGATTCGGTACATTACTATTAGTCCACGTGCTGGACTACAAATACAAATATAACACAACGTTCTCCATTAACCCTTTAAAGGAGAAGCGTATCTGTTTTATATAAGGACTCAGTGCGTACCGCGCTGTAAACACTCTCCACTTCGGTTATAAAAACCAGTCTCTTAATGTTTTATAAGGCAAAAGTTGCTGTTTGTTCTGAGATCCATACAAAACACACAAACGCAATGTGGGCACCACGTAGAATTTTTTAATGTTAAACCTGGTCGTATATAAAGTTACTGCTAGGCTTTAAAAGGTTAAACAAGTCATATTACTGGTGACAATGACGTGAATGGTAGGTACACGGTAAAGGCAGAAAGGTAAAGTGCGCCCTATAACACGCCATGAAGGTGCAGGGGAAGAGTGGAGGTATGGGTCTAATACTTCTTCAACTTGGGCGCTAGATGGGGATGGGTGCTTAACACCACGCCCCGGCCGCTTACCTCCAGCAAAGAGATCCGGTATCCACTCTACACAGCCGGTCTGGAAGGGTACGGAAAATTTCACCCCCACCGGGGATTCCAACACCGAACCGCCGACAGGTGTAAGGAATGGAGAAAAATGTGACGAAAACAACGCCCACATTATCGAGACGAACTTGCGTGAAACATATTTCTTAAATCTACAATGTGTATATAGAAACGCGCCACAGACGGGAAGAGCAAGAAGAAATGCATTTTTACGACATATATAAGGGTTTAACAACATGTTATATATATAAAAAACAACAGTGTAATTAAGTGATACCATACTCCTCGAGCTAACTTAACTGCGTTCCAACGCACTGCCATCGAAACAGTATTCATTCATTCATTAGTTCATTCATTCATTCATTCATTCATCCATTCATTCATCCATTCATTTATTCATTCATTCATTCATTCATCCATCCATTCATTCATCCATCCATTCATTCATTCATTCATCCATCCATTCATTCATTCATTCATTCATTCATTCATTCATTCATTCATTCATTCATTCATTCATTCATTCATTCATTCATTCCGCAGTCTGTTACGACAGATCCATAGCCTCTTCCAAAGCGAGTTCCCCACACAGTGTGATCTTGTGCCTTCTCTTTCCGTTTCCCTAACGTCATCCAGTAGCTGCTTACGCCTTCTTTATCGTATTCCCGTCAGTTCTGTCCTCCCCTCCATCTTTCCTTCAATAACGTGTTTCAGAAGGCAGTTCCTACGCAAGATGTGACCAATACAGTCAGCCTTCCTTCTTGTTACTGTACGTACTGTATTCCTCTCCTACTTGACTCTGTGTAACACTGCTTCATTTCTCACAAGATCGGACCAACTGATCTTCTCCATCCTTCTACAGCACCACATTTCGAGACTTGTCAGGTACTTCTAATCTTACTTTCTTAAGTGTCGGAGGTTCCAAAACAGTATAAACGAAATAAATATACACCAGCCGTTTCTACAATATCCGCCTAGGCTACCCCAAGTTTAACATTTTAAAGCCTAGCGGTAACTTTACGTACCACCAGGTTTAACATTAAAAAATTCTACGTGTTGCCCACATTACGTTTATGTGTTTTGTACGGATCTCAGAACAAACAGCAACTTTTGCCTTATAAAACATTAAGAGTCTGGTTTTTATAACCGAAGTGGAGAGTGTTTACAGCGCGGTACGCACTGAGTCCTTATATAAAACAGACACGCTTCGTCTTTAAAGGGTTAATTATGCGATTGTTTGAAGGCATACAGGCCAAAACCCAATCCCAAGAATTGTCCGTTCCGTTGGAAAAACACGGACAGTTGAGTAGCTGATATACTTTTATGCAGCAACAAACAATATTACGTTAACCCACACACTATGAAAGACCGCAGTGTGACAGGAGTACTACGGCTGTTGATTTTCTACGGTCTGAAAGAGATGCGACGCAGAAGAGAAGCTAACCTCGTCGAGTTGATATATAAATATAAAAACGCCTCGATCATTTTGTCACTGGCAGTACTAAAGCCCGTGACATTTTTATATTAGTACGGGCAGCAAATATTTCTCTTTCCCAGAATTGGACGTCCACACTTCCTTCGTCGACTGTGATGGAAACCATGATTAGATTTACTCTCTGCAATTGCGAAAACTGCACGGCTCCATTCCGAAGGCCTTTGTTTGTTTGATTTTGCGGGGGGGGGGGGGGGGACGAGAATTCGTGGCTCTTCAGGAGCGAGCGAGGGGGAGGGGAATTACGGTACAAAGAGGTGGCTAAACTGTTGCAGACCAGTGATCTCGTGGATTTAAATATTCTAACGAGCATCCATCAAATACTGCTACGTGCCTCGGTTCGGGGAAGGCTTTTTGTCTTCCAGTCTGGCGGTTCGGATGCGAAGGCACTACAGAACAAGTCACCATTATCGCAACGCCGTTACCGTTATCGGAACGTCGTTACCATTACTGCAAGGTCTTTACCATTATTGCAAATCGTTACCATTACTGCAAGGTCTTTACCATTATTGCAAGTCGTTACCATTACTGCAAGGTCTTTACCATTATTGTAAGTCGTTACCATTACTGCAAGGTCTTTACCATTACTGCAAGTCGTTACCATTATTGCAAGGTCGTTACCGTTATCGCAAGGCGGTTACCGTTATCGGAAGGTCGTTACCATTATCGCAAGATCGTTGCCATTATGAAAAGGTCGTTACCGTTATTGCAACGTCGTTACCATTACCGCAAGTCATTACCATTATTGCAAGGTCGTTACCGTCATCGCTAGGTCGTTACGACTATCGCAAGGTCGTTGCCATTATCGCAAGGTCATGATTCATATCTTACGGAATACGACGTCGTGTATATTGGTACTTATGTACGAATATACACGACGTCATATCCAAAAACACGGGAAATCTTCATCATCGCTGTTGTGAGAACCCCAAATATTGGATCTGAAATAAGGTTTTATTCAAACTGCACCAATCTACTGAAATTTGCTTTAAGGTAAACGTTTTCTACAGCACGCTTTCATTAACTTCTTGTAGACTGGCTCAAAATTTTCAAACCGCATGAGCTCTGTAACTTCCTGTCAATTAAAAACTGGAGCAAAGACTCTGGCTCGATGCATCTATTTGACAACAGGCTCAACTCCTCTCGACAGTAAAACGACGTGCTGAAAATTCCGCTAGGCCTAACATCCACGGTCCAGCTTGAAGATGACGCATTTTATGACGTCCAGTACTGCACCACGCGGTAATACCATATGGGTGTCTCACTGATGAAACAATACTTGGCTTCGAACCCCGATGAACTCTGAGAAATCTCTGTTCCAGTAGCATTTTCTTCAACTAGAATCTCACTTATACAACAGTGGGACTGAATTCGGGCCTCTTTGATGAGGCTGTGATATTGAACGCCTAACCGCCTGTGATATTGGACGTACACGGCAAAGATATCCGAAAATTCCGAAAGTTTCCATATTTCTCTTAGTAACAATGTAAAATATTTTCACTGGAAGCTTATGAAATCAGGCCAACAGAGACCTGTATAATTATACAGCCGTGAACTGTAGGAAGCAGTTTGCAGAATGTAAACTCAATAAGAAGCAATCAGCACTGATAAACGGCTCACCGTTAGTTTCTGGAGACTTTTCTAACAAGTTCTTAAGTTTCTTGCAAAAAAACAGGGTAATTTCATTTCGCATTTTCGACGTGGCGGGAACCGATGGGGAGGTACTCCTCTATTTTGCAGGCGAGAATAAAGGAACTGGTTCCGGTATAGGGTGTTTCAGGTTACGTGACATTCACACTTGACCACGAATAAAGGAACTGGTTCCGGTATAGGGTGTTTCAGGTTACGTGACATTCACACTTGACCACGAATAAAGGAAGTGGTTACATTACATGGTATTTGAGATTAACTGACATTCAAACAACAATTCTTCAGGTAGTCAAGAAATTCCCCGCATTTTATGGAAACCGAAGGTTCGTTACAGCATTCACAAATTCTCGCCACCTGTCCCTATCCTCAGCCAGATCAAACCAGTTCATGCCTCATCCCACTCCTTGAAGATCCATTTTAATATTATCCTCCATCTACGTCTAGGTCTTCGAAGTGGTCTAATTCCCTCAGGCTTCCTCATCAAAACCCTGTATGCAACTCTCCTGTCTCCCACACGTGCCACATGCCCCGCCCCTCTCATTCTTGATTTGATCACGCCAATAACATTTGGCGGGGAGAACCTGAGAATTATACACACCTTATACGTATATAACAATACTCTGAACATGTATTATACAGACGAACGCCTTGGCTACGACACTTGAGAATCCAAAATTATTTCCCTCAAGATGATCACTTATGATCGAAATACACGGGGGTATGACTAAATTATATAAAACCTAAAGTGCGTACCGTGATGGTGTACTTTATGAGGCGTAATGCAGATATGACAATCTTTCCTAAAAGGAAAAATGCTTATAGTGTGGCTAAGTCTGTCGGTGTCGTTTACTAACCTTCGAGGCTACGAAAATCATCATAAAACATAAGCTTCAAATTATAATAGCGAACAGATAACTAACTAACTAACTAACTAACTAACGAACGAACGAACGAATGAACGAACGAACTAACTAACTCCATGGAGCAGAGGCCTTCTTGAGAAGCTACGAGTTTCTCAGCTAGTCAAGAAATTCCCCGCATTTTACGGAACCCGGAGGTTCATTATCGCATTCACAACAGCCCGCCACCTGTCCCTATCCTGAGCCAGCTCAATCCAGTCCATGCCACATCCCACGTCTTGAAGATCCATTTTAATATTATCCTACTAATAGCGAACAGATAAACACCATTAAATGATTTCAGGCTTCCGCTTCGATGTAGACGATATCTGCGCTCTTCTGGGATATTATGCAGCGTCGAGTGGTAATACTTTACCGACGTTTCGGGATAACGTATCGGTCCCATCTTCAAGGTTTAAAAAGTACAAGAGTTAAAATACTTGGACTTCTTCACCCCTGAAGATGTGACCGATATGTTACCCGAAACGTCGGTAAAGTATTCTAGGTAACACCCCAGAAGAGCGCAGATCTTGTTCATTAAATGAATCATGAACTCCTTGCTTGAGACAATATAAAACCGAGGAACATCCGAAATGGATACAACGAAACGAGTTACACCGTTAGCAATATTGCTCACTAATTTGAAGGTAATTCTGAAGTATAACGAAAAAAATTGCGACTCTTCTTCCCACCTGATTATACGGCAAATGGAACATAAACACGGTGACATACTGTCAGTGTGTGTACTGTCACAAAACTTTTAACAAACCACTACCTTACAATATTTTTCATTGACTTAACCCTTTAAAGACGAAGCATATCTGTTTTATATAAGGACTCAGCGCGTACCGCGTTGTAAACACTCTCCACTTCGGTTATAAAAACCAGTCTCTTAATGTTTTATAAGGCAAAAGTTGCTGTTTGTTCTGAGATCCGTACAAAACTCATAAACGCAATGGGGGCACCACGTAGAATTTTTTAATGTTAAACCTGGTCGTATGTAAAGTTACCGCTAGGCTTTAAAAGGTTAATCCTTCCAGCCGCACTATGGCCCTGGGGTCGACTCAGTATCTAACAGAAATGAGCGCCAGGAATACCTCATGGGTGGTAAAGGCGGCCGGTGCTTATGGCTGACAACCTTACCACCTTCACGTGCCGACTGTCTAGAAATCTGGGAGCCTCAACTTCTTGGAACCCTAAGGGCCTGTCCAGGCCTGTATACGGACTGCTTTACCTTTTACTACGTTACAATATTTAATTTCCTTACCAAGGATGTCAACAAAGGATTTGACCACTAAGTTCAGGGAGTTCACAGGATAACCGCCAGTGGAAAGACATTCAAACCAATTTCCAAAGACCTGTTCTAAAATCCCTTTCATTTATTCATGATAGAATAAAATTCAAACACTCATACAACAGTTTTTGCTTGAAAACACTTTCTGACAATCATATGTGTCTACGCGTGTTTACTCTAGTTGCACTGGCAACACAGGGTCTGAGATGTAAAGTTGCTAGACAGTTTCAGACTGTTAATATATTCCTGTTAAACATACTTTGGAATGTAGCAGTGCAGCCAAGCGAAAGATAGTTTGATTCCTACCCGCAAAGATAACACAGATGGCCGGTTACTGCAGGACTTTGGCCTTGTCAACGCTAATATTGCCTAGCTAAGCTCCTGACATATCTCTGTTTAGAACTCAAGATCGTGCATTAACTGTGAAGTCTGCTATAAGCAGCAGGTGTTTCTTCTTCCTACATTTAGCTGTATCAAACCCTGGGGCCAAACAAATGTTTACCACAGAATAACGAGGTTTTAACCATACATCTCGAAGTTGCGATATCATTATACAGGCGCAATATATTCAGCCATCGCAGGTTGACGTACACTACTGGCAAGGCTATTTCATGATCAGATGAACATACAGTCGTACCCCGGTTTATACGACACCTCGTCTATAGCGCCAAATATTGTGTGGTACCAATTAATTCCTCACTGTTAACCACAAAATTATAGGCTCACTCCTCGGTTATAAAAACACTCGTTTATAACGACACAAAATATTTAATCTCTTTGACGACGTTATAACCGAATTCCACTGTATATTAACTCCTGGAAACAGACCATCATACCAGCAGTCGTTTTGTTTGCTTCTTTTGTTGGCTATTTAACGACGATATCAGCTTCTGGGACTAGGGATACAGCGTCGATGTTAGTGCGAAAGGTGCAGGATGAACGGTTAAGGAAGGGGATGGCAGAGGCCGTTGACCAATCGAGGCATTAGCCCGTTGTTTAGCTGGAAGGATTTAAAGGAACCGTCAAAATGTCTGTCAGTGCAGTCTATCTTCTGGCCTAAATTCCAAGTTTGTTTCTTCGCTTGTTTGGCTTAATGTTTCAGGTGTCGCTAAAATTCAGACAGTGGCGGTTTACACTGCCTTGCTTTTTTGTTATTAATTATACAGTACCAACAGTAATGCAAAAATTTAATATACAACAAACAGTCATTAGAGGATCACTTTAACTCCGACATGTTTCGGTGGAATATATACCACCATCATCAGGGAGGAAGTTCACACCGAAAGCTTGAACACTGCTGGTGAGGTAAACTCCTCTAGCAATGTGTACAAAGCACTATTTACCAATACACTAATTTTCTTCCGTTTCCTTGTTAAACCAACAAACCAACAAACAAACAAACTAACTAACCAACCAACCAACCAACCAACCAACCAACCAACCAACCAACCAACCAACCAACCAACCAACCAACCGACCGACCGACTGACTGACTGACTAACTCCATGGAGTAGAGGCCTTCTTGAGAAGCTAACAGTTTCTCAGCTAGTCAAGAAATGCCCCGCATTTTATGAAACCCGGAGGTTCATTACCGCATTCACAATAGCCCGCCACCTGTCCCTATCCTGAGCCAGCTCAATCCAGTCCATGCCCCCATCCCACTTATTGAACACCCATTTTATTATTATCTTCCCACCTATGCCTGGGTCTCCCAAGTGGTCGCCTTCCCTCGGGTCTCCCCACCAAAATCCTGTATGCACTTCCTTGTTAAACAGTGTTCATATATTGAACGCAATTTTACATTAATATTCAGCTGCGTACTCGGGACTACAGTACAGTTTCAACAAGGCTAGTTTCCGTTTACTGGAGGTTCCTTTCTAGACAGGCTTCGCGTTATTCGGAATGCGACTCATGCAGTTTCAAGTTACTGCACCATAAGCGCACAGCCGCAGCAGTAGTGCGTCTGGAAACACGAGATAACTACAACCTTCAGGTGCTTAGCCCCCATCTCGTTACAAATGACGTACCCCTCCTACACTATAAACACTCAACCACCCAAAAACTCATCCATCCAGCCGCCATATCAAGCATTCATCAACCCATTCGCCACTTGAACTTCGTACAACCATCCACCCTAGTCAGTCATTCCTATATTCAAAAGTCCATCTCGTGGATTTCCTGTCACCACTTCTCATATGCTCTAAAGTCAAACCCGGTTATAACGACATCAGTTTATGCGACACCTCGTCTATAGCGTCAGATATTCTGTGGTACCAATTAATTCCTCACTGTTAATCATAACATTATATTCCTCGGCTATAACAACTCTCCTTTATAACGACACAAAATATTCAATCCCTTTCGTGACGTTATAACCGAGTTCGACTTTATATACACACTTGCTTTTGGAATCAGTCAATATTTGGATTTGGCCCACCGCCCCGTGCTCACTCCTATCAGACCAAACTAAAACGGGTGTTTCCCTCTCTGAGGGACCGATCCTGTCCCCCAAACGATGAGATTTTAATTTTCATTTGTAACACGGTACGACGGACGCAGTCCGAATTCTGAACGATTCCAGTACGATCATGCGTTATTCCCGGGCCCGCGGTGGCGCAGTTGGTTAAGGAACTGCGCTACAAACCGGCAGGTCGCGGGTTCGATTCCCAATGGTGTCAGTGGATTTTTTCATTGGCATAATCCTTCCGGCCGCACTATGGCCCTGGGGTCGACTCAACCTCTAACAGAAATGAGTACCAGGATATTTCCTGGGGGGTAAAGGCGGCCGGTGCGTATGGCTGACAACCTTACCACCTTCATGTGTCGATTGTCTAGAAATCTGGGAGCCTCGACCTCCTAGAACCCTCTGGGCCTGTCCGGGCCTGTAATGGGACTGCCTTTCTTTATTATATAAATTATAAATTCATCAACAGCATAAAATAAGTATGTATTTAAGTATCTACCTAACGCCCGGTTAGCTTATGCCTTTTCATCTTCGGCCTTGTGGCTCTGCACGGTAAATTACTAAATATTTTGATGCCAGTAGAGTATGTATGTACTTCTCTGAAAGCACAAAAGGCTGACAATTAGTCTATGAATATGGTATGTGTTCCTTGTACCAATACTATGTACAAACAAATTTGTTTGAAGTTTCTCTTGGTTATTTACAATGAATGTGATTAATGAAAACAGAGTTGTCTAACGAAAATCCATGACGTAATGGTACTTTGAGCAAACCAAAAAATTTCTTTTCGTTTACTAATTCTGCGAGCACGAACAAGCACGTACTATTAAGTTCTCGTGTATGGTGAACCGGTGCTTCTGTATCAAACATCGGAATTCGAAATTACGTGCTGAAAATACACTCGAAGATGGATCAGCCTAAACCAACATCCCCCCCCCTCCCACTCACAGACCGATTTGCGCTTTAGTATTCAAAAATTATTCACACACACAAATGTCTGTTGAACAAATGCTACAACTGAAAAAGCGATTGGTGTAATCAAATTTTAAGACCAAATATAAACATGACGTTTGCTTCTACTGGTTAGAATGTAAGCACAAATAATGTGTTAAGAATATGGAAATGCAAGAGGTTTTTTAGACTTATTTTCGTGTGGCTGGGGAAGGGGGTAAATCTCATGGAATAAAGGCATACGACCCTCATAGGGTAAAGTACAAGACCATTTCACTGGGCCAGTCTTTCCATCGGCTTTCCCCTCTCAATTATCATCCCACGGTTGCTCCACGGTATTCATTCTTCTGCCATCGACGATCTATAATCTAGATATATATATAAAATCGCTAAATAACTGCCACCAGTAAGTGCACACTACACGCGGGCCCCAGTTGATAAGAGTTCCCTCTCAGCAGGACCCGTGGCACAGGCCTAGCCCCACTTCACGCAATACAGTAACCGTGGATCCCATCACCGAGGCATGGAGGTCGTCCTCATGTTGCAGATGTAACAGAGAGTCTTTAGACATGGAGGGTAGCCAGGAGCATACGAAATCAGGAGGCCAGGACAGCTGATAAGGGACAGTCCTCCCGCTTCTTGGGGTTGGGCGGAGAGATACCAACTACTCATCTTAAAATGTTAGCTTGTTATGACATGTAACACGCAACATCCGTAACAGTATTAGCTAATAGAGAATACCGCTGCTGCATGTTGCTATCAGAGTACCAGAAAATGCTGTCTCCGCTTTATTTAGCACCCCAAATTTCTCAGCATCTACAACAACTTGTTTAAGTTGCGTCTGAAGGCTCTTCACTTGTGACCAACAAGACAATACTTTTATCTCTGTAATGGCACTGAAGTGGGTAAACAGACCCGTCATGCCTCTTAACGTTTGCTGCAATGTCAGAACTAAACACGTCACAGTGTTTAGGTGCAAACTTACTGGACACTGGAAGAATTCATTTAAACCACCTGTGACGCCTGTGGATGTTGCCCGCAATATTGCTGTCACAGTCACACGGGGAGTAAAACATGTGTGCAAAACTGGACATACCACATGCATACAAACATTCGAGTTATTTGGGAAGATCCAAACATAACATCAAGCAGAGATTTTAGGCGCGTTCACAAAACTGCGAAAAGCAACTATTAGTTTCGTCACGTCCGTCCGTCCGTCCGTCCGTCCGTCCATCTGCCTGCCTGCCTGCCTGCCTGCCAGTCCGTCCGTCCGTCCGTCCATCTGCCTGCTTGCCTGCCTGCCTGCCTGCCTGCCAGTCCGTCCGTCCGTCCATCCATCTGCCTGCTTGCCTGCCTGCCTGTCCGTCCGTCCGTCCGTCCATCCATCTGCCTGCCTGCCTGCCTGCCTGCCTGCCAGTCCGTCCGCCCCCTCCAACTGGACGGCATATTTTGAATGATCCGATCACTACTAACAATATCTGCAGAATATCCCGAGAGAAATCAGAAACCATTCGACATATAACAGGCGCATGCCGTGCACCACCTCAAGGCGACTGCACCCATTGTCACAGTCAAGCAGCCAACATTGGCCATCAAGAATTGGCTATCAAATGTAGACTGTCAAAGGCACCACCAACACCCTATTATAAATAAGAGCCACAATCCGTGTTAGAAAGCTTCAACTGTAAACAGTACTATGACAACTCCATAATAACTGATCTAACTATCCACAACAACAGACCACACGCAGTTATGCTTGACAGAACGATCAAAGTAGCATATTTAACGGACGTAGCAATTGGCAACAGTCACAGCCTTCACAGCGCCATCACGGAGAAGTTCCAGAAGTGTACAGACTTGACAGAAGGGCTAATAAGGATGCGGCAACTGAAAACACTCTTCACGTAGCACATAAAATTTTTCCTTGTAACCCCTGAATAAGTGTTGCACTTACATTGACACGACCGTGGCTTCCTCGAAGTGCAGGCTGCCAAGGAGACGCTTGAGCGACGAACTGACTTTTGGCCCAAGAACCCGCTTCAAACGGACTCTCGCCCAAATGACCCTGTCGAGGAAAAAAGCATCACATTAGCACTTCTTACTGCACGTGACACACACTACATTACGTGGAAGTAAATACAAGTAAAATTACAAATAACATAAATCAATATTCTTCACTTCTCTCGTGATATTGTATTTGTAATTGTATTTGTATTGTAATTGTCTTTGTATTGTAATGTATTTATTGTGTGCAGTATGTGTCCTTTACTGCTTTTGTACTTTTGTGTGCTGTGTTTTGTTTGAGTGTGGTGTGTTATTTTGTGTGTTGTGTCATATTGTAGTGCCACTGTCACCGGGTACAAACCCATTTGCAGTCAAAATAAATTAATAATAATAATGATAATAATAATAATAATAATAATAATAATACCTTCCAACAGACCTGACACAACTTTCACGAACAAGAAAACAAAAAATACATTCCTAATAGACATAGCTATTCCAAATACACACAATCTCGCCCAAAACAATAACCGAAAAACAAAAGAAATAACAAGAACTGGCGAAAGAAATACGTGACATGTGGAAGCAGGACGCAGTACAAGTGGTCCCGATAGTAATTTCAGCCACGGAAATAATTCCAAAGTCACTGTCACAAAGTTTAAAGAGACTTTTCCTGTACCCAAACACATATATACAAATGCAAACAGTGGTAATTCTTGGCACATGTTCAATTGTAAGAAATTTCCTAAATTACACATAAGACCACCGAGCCTAATCCTGTTGATGATACATCCCAGGATAGGTGAATGTTTCCCAGCTAAAGCTGAGAAGTGAGAAATTCGGATAATAATAATAATAATAATAATAATAATAATAATAATAATAATATGATTTTCGGTCGAAAATGAAACGAATTGCGTTCGGTTTCTTTTTCGATGCGCATGTAAACATTCAAAATATTTTCCGAAACAAACAATAGTCGACTACGTTTCCTCGCATCATATAAACCTGTCATCAGAATGCAAGAAAAAGCCAAAACATCGCCCTAAAATTACTAACAAGTCGCCCTAAAACGTAAGAAAAAAGTCAAATTTTTTGGATCAATAGTATAAAAATACAAATTGCATTAAAGAAGGAATTAAGACGAGATTAATTCAGGGAATACCTGCAACTGTTCAGTTCACAGCGCTGTGTCCTCATGTCTCAATTTAAAAACCTAAAACTTAAAACAGACAAAACTGTAACCCTGCGTGTTGATTTTGAATGGGCGTTGATCTTTGTCTTTCACCCTAAAAAGATAATGAAACATTGATGGCGTTTGAGAAAACGATGCTGAGGCGATGCTTGGGGCTACGGAGTGTGGAATCTCCCGCATAAAGCCTTTTAAACGTCACTTAACATTTTAAAGCCTAGCGGTAACTTTACGTACCACCAGGTTTGATATTAAAAAATTCTACGTGGTGTCCACATTGCGTTTATGTGTTTTGTACGGATCTCAGAACAAACAGCAACTTTTGCCTTATAAAACATTAAGAGACTGGCTTTTTATAACCGAAGTGGACAGTGTTTACAGCGCGGTACGCACTGAGTCCTTATATAAAACAGATACGCTTCGTCTTTAAAGGGTTAACCACACGAAGCACAACGATGGAGTTAGTCATATGTCGAAGACCATAGCAACGAATCGAACTAAAAAACATGCACTGCACTCTGCCTGCCGGTGATTCGTAGTTAGTTTTGAGGCTCCGGTACCTCAGTCGAGTGCCACAGAGTTCTGTGTTCATCCGCCACAGTCGACTCCAATTGTGCCGTAACCCTGTCTACTGTGACGGTGCCATTAATTTACTGCTCACCGGCATTCATACTGGAACAACGGAAAAGTTTTGTGAAAAATGTATCTTAAAGAGGGGGAGACAGAAGAGTGAATAACATTTTGAAACATTAAGGAGAGGCATAAAAGAAATCTGCTTCTGACGTACGATAATGCTATACCTGGGCCCGCGAGTTGAAACAGCAAGAAAAATAGAAGACAGCATAGCTAAGAAGATGAAATACGCACACTAACTTAACTAACGAACGAACAAACTACCGACTGTGCCTCTTATAACAACATCCAGACATTCAACACAAACAAATGCAATGTCCGTAAAGTATATTGAAAAATTCCATCAAACACAACAAAAAATGCCCATTGTTTTCAGAATTTAGTGTACTTTACAACATGTTTCGGCCAATCTGGCCACCTTCAGATATTACACGCTATGTTCGAAATACTTGGAACGAAATTATTAACACAAAGTACTGTTTCTGTATTGATAACTTCCAATTATTTCGAACATACTGTACATTATATCTGCGCTCTTCTGAGATATTACACAGAGTACAGTAGTAATTCTTTACCGACGTTTCGGCATAACATATTTTTTTCTTTTACCTATGTTATTTTATAAAAGCCGAACATGGCAGCGCCGGTTTCACATAGTGACTTTCTAACGCCGTAAACTCCAAGGGTTTAATGTCACATATAAACAACAGGGGCGCAGAGAACCTTGAGAAAGGGAAATTGAATGACGTAAATTCCCTCCTGCATATTTACCTACGTGCGGTTATTTATCATTACAGGAAACATTTATCTGGAATACAAATTATACCTCAGGACCGACTAACGAAATAAACTCCACGTTCCAACACGTTCGTGAAGGCGTCCAACGTTCCTGAGCTAGCCAAGGAACTGCCTACTCTTCGGAATCGTATTTCTATCAACAACCAGATCAAGCAATTTCGTATTTCCGGAGCAAATTACTTTGAATAGCACTGCAGTAGTCCGTTCCCAATACCGCATAACTCTTTCAAATACAGTCGAACTCGGTTATAACGTCATGAAAGGGACTGAATATTCTGTGTCGTTTTAAACGAGTGTCGTTATAACCGAGGAGTATAATGTTATGGTTAACTGTGACGAATTAATTGGTACCACAGATTATCTGGCTCTACAGGCGAGGTGCCGTATAAACCGATGTCGTTATAACAGGGGTTGACTCTATTTGGTCTACCTCTCCAATTTCTATACAAAAATTTTACATCTGTTTCTTGTATCCTCCACGCGTGCTGCATGAGCCATCCAACTACCATTTTTTTTTCATTTAACAATTTTATATTACACCAATTAATACACAAGTTCTGTATTGTATATTTTTGGCCTTTCCTTTGTTACTTGAGGCCTGAGGCACAGTCTCGCAGGTCCTGTAAATTTCAAGTCGTATTAGCTCGTGCTTTAAAAAGCGGGTGGGTACCGTTAATTTAAATTCTTTCAACGGTAGCACATCCTACAGGAGTAAAACGATTTTTTGTTTTATTACCTAAATTAATGAGGTAATGAACACCATACCCCCTTTTCTACGGGAAGCCACACAATCATCCTTTACTGCCTGATAAACAACCGGCGAAAATTTAATTCGCACTACTGCCAGAAAACGGCATTACTGGAAACTCTTAAGTAGGAAAATGTCGGGTGGAAGTGGGGGAAGGGAAGGGAGGGTGCTGATGCTGTGATTTCTCATTCCTGAAAGAAATCTATGACTTCCCCGGTTAGTAGGAATTGATTTAAAAACTCGGAAAATTTAAAGCTGCAAGAAAGAGGGGACAGAAAGACAAAACGTATCTCATTATAACAGGAGATTTATCAGAGGGGATGATTGCAAGTGCAGTGTTGGTTGCAAAGGGGTCGAGAGGGACACAGTTCAACACTTTATAGTAATGACGGCGGTGGTTTCTCTCTAACCTAGTCACACACGATTCTAAGTCATTTTGCACCTCTGCCAAGGAACGTCTCCTGTTTCAAGTGCACGAAATAGCTTAGGGAGAGAAGCAATAAGCATAAACACACCACAAACATTACAAATTCATTCTAAACAGTTGTTAGACAGGAAATGACATATACACTTTTCTATTTCTTTCTTGGTTTACCTGAGTACTTCTTACCCTTATGTACGCTTCTAGCGCAGAATGACAGCTACTGCGTTTTTCTTTCTTTCGCACTCGGTATTCCAGTGAAAAATGTAGTTGCAGTGTACATTTTACTAATGTTCTGATTACATTTTACAAGTTTTCTTAGATTTTTCTTCTAAATAGCGCCATGGGAAAGAGGATAAAGGTAAAGCAGTCCCATTACAGGCCTGGACAGGCCCTGAGGGTTCCAGGAGGTCCAGGCTCGCAGATTTTTAGACAGTCGGCACATGAAGGTGGTAGGTTGTCAGCCATATGCACCGGCCGTATTTACCCCCCAGGAAATATTCCTGGTACTTATTTCTGTTAGAGGCTGAGTCGACCCCAGGGCCATAGTGCGACCGACAGGATTATGCCAATGAAAAAATCCAATTACACCATCGGGAATCGAACCCGCGCTCCCCCATGCGAAAGAAGAAGCCGCCTTCTGTTCTGGTTTACGTGGCTTTCCCGAAATTTGGGAATGTCTTAGAAAAAAAAACGCAATTTCTCGAGACATCTGTACGAAAAGTTTTTGGGGACTTTATAAGAGATTTTTCTTTATTTGAAACAGCTGTAATGTTACTGCTTGTAGCATCCTATTCATCTGCTGAACAACGTTTCTTGTTTTGTAGACAGACTATAAATATCAGGTGCTCGGAAACAAAATATATGTACTGTGCCCCAATTTCTTCATGCTGCATTTTGCGTCTTGGAGCAACAATCAGTGATGTCAGAAACCTTATGGGTAAAGTTCTTGTTATCCCCTGCCCATTCTATCTTACATTCCTATAAAATATTTTTGCCTATGGAACAGCTGCCGTCGAACCGCTTACACTGTGAACCTCGCGAACGAAGGCGCAGAAACGTCGACGTTTTTCGAACTGAGACTACGACGAAGAAGGACAGTCACATTATTGGAAATGATGAAGTCCCCTTGGCATGGATTGTGCATCTAGTGTCAACAGGTGTACAAACAGCTATTGACACTAGACAGTTGTACGTCAATATGGGAAACACGTATTTTCCAAATATATTTCTTCATACCTTCCAGACTCGACCTTAATTATCAGCACATGTAACTGCTTACCGCTCACAATTAATTAGTGTAAAGCTGATCACACTACACACATATAAAGCCGCTAAGTCATAAAATACATATTAAACATATTATATAAATACATAAATATAGGTAATATATATAAGTACAGTATAACCCGATTATAACATCGGTTTATGAGATACCACGTCTATAACATCAGATATTCAGTAGTACCAATTAATTCCTCGCTGTTAACTGTAACATTACACTCCTCGGTTATAGCGACACTCGTTTATAACGACACAAACTTTTCAGTCTCTTTCATGACGTTATAACCGAGTTCGACTGTGTGTATGTATATATATATGTATATATATATATGTATATATATATATACTACAGATTGCATTTAAGTAAGGGACATATGGCATGTACTGGCAACAGGAGAGGTGCATACAGGGTTTTGGTGGGGAGACCTGAGGGTATTAGACCATTTGGAAGACCCAAGAATAGATGGCAGGTTAGTATTAAAATGGAGGCACGGACTAGATTGATCTGGCTCGACACAGAGACAGGGCGGTGGGCGCTTGTGAATGCGGTAATGAATCTTCGGGTTGCATAAAATGCGGGGAATTTCTTGACTCGCTGAGGACTTGTTAGTTTCTAAAGGAGGCCACTGTTCCACGGAGTCAGTCAGCCAGTCAGTCAGTCAGTCAGTTAGTTAGTTATACATCATTGCGGTGTCCATTTCAAACAAAACTTGTAGATCGTCAATAGATCTAGACTTCAACCTGTGGGCTACATTAAAATGAGCCGTTCTTTGAGAAAATCGATACAGCGTTGGTTTGTAGTACGAAGTAGGAGTTGCATTGGACAATCGCGAACACAGTTTATAATCTATTGAATTTTAGTCCCTGTCTCGGAGTGGACTATCGGCGACTCAACGACTCAACCGACAAAAAACCTCTCGGTTCAGCTCCTTAATACTTCGCATTCTGGATGTTCCAGGTTTGTTTCTCGAAGCGCAGACTAGTTATCCCACTGCACGGATTTTCACGAAATTTCATATCTGTGGATTGCTCGAAAATCTGTTTAGAAAATTCAAGTTTCCTTAAAATCTGACAAGAATAACAGATACTTTACATGAAGACCTTTCTACGTTTATGATATCTCTCTGAATTCTTGTTACCACGAAAAATGCTTTAGATAAAATCTGTATAGAAAATTAAAACACATATTGTAACGTCAATACATGTTTTTCGAAACCCGTGCCGTTTGAGATAATGTGGGGAAAAAAACACAAAACGCATTGTTGAGTTTACACTGCAACAATGGTTACGCGAACGTGTCACAATGTTACTTGGTACATAAATTGCCAATCTTTTTTCTTCCTTTCCTCGAATTCGACGTCGTGCGTCCATACACAATATTCACTACCCCACCCATAATCCGCCATTACCACCCTCTGCCTCTGTTTCTAGCGCCATCACCCGACCTGAACACTGCACTGCTTTATGACAGTCTCTAACTCCGGCCGAAATGCGGCGCAAGATGTGGAATTCATTTTTAGCTCGACTAGATTCAGGCTCACCATATAAGCAAGAACAATATATTGTGTACACAAATTCATTGTTTGTTTGTGTATGAAGCCAAACACGAAGAAATGCCTTTTTTTTAAACACAGCGTCGTTTATAACATCTTGTCTGTCTCCCCTTACAAAATAATGTTCACATGACGTCAATGTAGGATATGACGTCATCACAGAGTGTTTGTTGTTTGTCGACAAGTATGCCGGCCGCCACAGTTCTATGGCTACAAGTAAATAAACATCCATCTGCTGCCGCTCTGCTGTCCGTGGAGGATTCTCTACAAGTGAGATGCATTCACTTCCATGGATATTGAAGACCAGCGGATGGTTTGCATTTGTTTAAAACAGGGGCAGTAAGCAGCAGCTACTGTGGCATGCGGTGTTTATTTTCCTTCGAGTGTACTTTTGGATCTCAGCTGTGAATTGAGTACAGGAATGTGTTAGAAATTCTCCCCGTCTCATATTCAAATATAAGACAGGGGGGTCTATACCCTTACGCCTTCCGCCACATAAAACTGTGTTTATGGGGAATATTTTGAATGCCAGATGCTTTCTTCAAACATGATGCATTTTTGTATTTCATAAACACACTGATCTATACATAGGTCCAGACTCCAAGAAACTTGGTTAGTGTTTCGGACACTGTCCATTGTCTTGGGTTCTTTTCATAACTGTGTATATACCTTCAATGCATCAACCAATGTACGCATTTAATAAAATACATTCACAAGAAAGTATAAAACTCCTACATGTTTCGGCATTGGGGGTGCCATCATCAGGGAGAAATTTAGAACAAAGGCATAACAAGGCCAACAGTTAATCTAGGTATTGTGTCTGCCTTCTTAAAATGCTTAGAATATTAAAATTCCGAAACATACAAAGGTAACAATCACGAAACCACATTGTAGAAAATTTAAAAATTTTAAAATGAGCCGTTCCAGGTAAAAGCAAACAACTGAATACTTCTACCTGGAACGGCTCATTTTAAAAATTTTGAATTTACAGCGTTGTGGTTTTATGATCTTTAACTTCGTATATTTTGGAATTTCAATATTTCAAGCATTTAAATGAGGAAGGCATAATACCTTGATTACTGTTGGCCTTGTTACTCCTTTCTTCCGAATAACACCCTGATGATGGCACCCCGGAGCCGAAACATGTAGGAGATTAATACTCGCTTCTGAATTGTATTTTATTCAGTGCATTTGTTGGTTGTATATTAACCTTTTAAAGCCTAGCGGTAACTTTACATACCACCAGGTTTAACATTAAAAAAATTCTACGTGGGGCCCACATTGCGTTTATGTGTTTTGTACGGATCTCAGAACAAACAGCAACTTTTGCCTTATAAAACATTAAGAGATTGGTTTTTATAATCGAAGTGGAGAGTGTTTACAGCGCTGTACGCGCTGAGTCCTTATATAAAACAGATACGCTTCGTCTTTACACGGTTAATTGCAGTCACATGCACGGTATGAGTAACATAAAATGTGTATACATCTTTCGAAAACTGGGCGTATTATCCGTTTTGTGGCAGAAAATGGGGAAATGGGGCTGCGGAGAGAGGAACCTATTCTGGTGAGACCGTTTGAAAGATCTGTTGTAAGTATGACACTGAACGACACTGCTTATTTATCGAAACATGTCTCAAATAACGTTGTCTGGTAACAGAAACTAGATCTTGCGAACAGATTACGGCCTCCCCTCCCCTCCCTCGGCCCCCCCCCCCCTTCACCTTGCCACCTGACAACGAAAACAGGATTCAGTTCTAGAAACGCTGTTGTATTAAAAAATAACCCAAGAAGATGTACAATGTCCAAAACACCAGTAGAGCTTGTTAAAACGTACCATGGCCGATCCCAGTGGCCGCGCGGTCTAAGGCGTAGGTCTGCGGCCGAGCACTTGCGGTGATCGTGGGTTCGAATCCTACCGGGGGCATGGATGTTTGTCTCTTGTACAGTGTTTGTGTTGTCAGGTAGAGGTCTCTGCGACGGGCCGATCCCTCGTCCAGAGGAGTCCCACCGACTGTGGTGTAAGTCTGAGTGTGATCAAGTGAAAATAAACAACCTCGACACCTACTGTGAGTAGGTAGAAGACGTCAGGACTGTGACGACGACAATGTGCCATGGTCCAAATGATGAATTAAGTCGGGGCTTCCCTAGATTTCACGATTGGAGACACACACTGACAGCAGCACATCAGATTTTCCCGTTAAAGAGCACGCACACACATATACACCCACATGCAATTATCACTACATTACATTCACACTCGCGGTTCGGAGGTTATTTATAGCTTGCGGTCTATTCCCTCAAGGGCACATGCAAGTTAGCACTGCTCTTTGCGTCCATGCAGATTCGGTTTCGCCAGTTAATTGTCACATCAACTTGACGCTATCCACCGCATTGAGTATATGGACTCACTTAAATAACACTGCGTGTTCCGTCTGATGCAACCTGTATTTATTATTACTTTTTCAAATACTACGTGTTTCGATCAAGCCGAAAATCGTCAGGTGTTTGTTTACATAAAAACTTAAAACTCGAGGTAAAAATGTAAATTTTAGCAAGATCTCGCAAGTGATATAAAACACAAATTACAACTGACTTGTAATTCTTGGTGATGTGCCACTAAGCACAAACGGTGTGGCGTATAATTTAAAACTTAAATTGTAACCCTTTAAAGATGAAGCATATCTGTCTTATATAAGGACTCAGTGCGTACCGCGCTGTAAACATTCTCCACTTCGGTTATAAAAACCAATCTCTTAATGTTTTATAAGGCAGAACTTGCTGTTTGTTCTGAGATCCGTACAAAACACATAAACACAATGTGGGCACCACGTAGAATTTTTTAATATTAAACCTGGTCGTATGTAAAGTTACCGCTAGGCTTTAAAAGGTTAATTAAGAACTAGCATCCTAAATTAGGAAACAGCATCCTAAATTTTTAAAATTTAAGTTTTAAAATTTACACCACACCGTTTGTGCTCAACTACACACCACAAAGAACTACAAGTCGATTTACATTTTTACATTTTTACAATTTACATTTTTACACTGAGTTCTAAGTTTCTGAATAAACAAACACCTGATGATGATCGGTTTGATCGAAACATGTAGTGTCTAAGATAATAACAATAAATACAGGTTGTGTCAGACGGAACACGCGGTGTTATTTATGTAACTGTCAGATGCACACTGCTTCTGCCAATTTCTGCGCACGCAAAAAAAAATGTCGATGCAGTTAAGCAAGCGTATTAAAACAACAAAAACATTAATGGCTGTCACACAGCCGAAAGTGTCACGAGTATTAAATAGAAGACCAATGCCCGATTCCCTAACCTCAACCCCATACTTCACGAGCACATGATAATCTCTTCAGTGTAAGCTGCCATGGGACAATATTTAATGCGACGTCGATGTTTCCACGAATGTGCGCGTTGTGCAGGAACGCCTGTGAAAACAAGCAGCTGTGTCTCTTTCCTTAAAAGGGAAACACAACACATATCGCGCTGATGAAACAGCAAGTCACTCGTGGCCATTTTGTTGTAAGCACTTCGGAATGCCTGACCACGCGCATGCGCCAGGTCTGTGATACAGCGCGTGCTCAGCACCACGTTTGGGCCTGTGACACATGCTCGCGTGTTCGACGCTGGCCTCCTATGATTCAGCTCTATCCCATATACGAGCGGTCGTAAAAGGACAAAACCATTTCTTTCTTTACAGACAGAAGCGTAACTTGGCTAATAACACTGGGGGGGGGGGGGGGCCCCCAAATTTACCTTGGGTATTATGAACTTTCTTTTACAAAGGAGTCAAATTTGAAAGAGGGGCAAATTGGTTCCATAAAACGCAAGCTTTTCGTTTTACTTTTTCTATTTTTTATTTGCCATTATTCAATTCAGTAACAAAAAAAAACTATTCGTATGTTGAAAGAAATGGGGGGATATTTGCCCCCAGTTACGCCTATGTTTTCAGCACTGCAAATCAACATTTATCTCTAACTTTTCTAAGATATTTTCATGGCTCGACACCCCCTAGTGGACTAGGGCCTCCCAATTATCGAGGCTTCACGATCACACTCAGACACACCACACTCGGTATAACTCCTCTGGACGAGTGATCAGCCCGACACAGACACCTCTAGCTGAACAAACAACACTCACAAGACACAGACATCCATGCCCCCGGCCGGATTCGAACCCACAATCGCAGCAAGTAAGCGGCCTTAGACTGCACGGCCACTGGGATCGACACATTAGGATACAATACACAATACACTATACACAATACACTATACACTATACACAATACACTATACACTATACACTATACACTATACACAATACGCTATACACTATACTGTTTGCATTGACTTTATTGTAATCAAATATGTAACAGTTTTAATTGCTTTCTTGTGGGTATTAAACGGTATCTCTGAAGATGGCCGAAATGGCCGAAACTTGCAGCAGAGCTTAAATAACAAAAGCATTTATAATTAATTGATATGTAACTTTTTTGGTGGTACTATTTGATAAAACTGGAGTACACGGTTAAACTTCAGTACACGAAACTGGAGTACACGGTTAAACTTCAGTACACAAAACTGGAGTACACGGTTAAACTTCAGTACACAAAACTGGAGTACACGGTTAAACTTCAGTACACAAAACCAACATAGAGAATCTCCTTGTGTAAAAGAAACTTGAAAATTTTGAGCTGACAGTGCTACTCAAATCATAACAAACCTGGTATCCACAACACATACACATGTACACAGACAAACATGTTTAGCATTTCCATCACCTAAATTCCAGTGCCTGCATTGGTCCATCGCATTTGTTTTAAAATCAGAGTTAACCTTTTAAAGCCTAGTGGTAACTTTACGTACCACCAGGTTTAACATTAAAAAATTCTACGTGGTGCCCACATTGCGTGTATGTGTTTTGTACGGATCTCAGAACAAACAGCAACTTTTGCCTTATAAAACATTAAGAGACTGGTTTTTATAACCGAAGTGTAGAGTGTTTACAGCGCGGTACGCACTGAGTCCTTATATAAAACAGATACGCTTCGCCTTTAAAGGGTTAAAATGCATTTTGTACGGTCCACATGCTGTTGGGTTACGGCCCAAACAGAAGCGACCACAGAAGTTTTCGGTACAGTTCCAAACACGGTGCTGAGTTACTTCTTTACATTTAATGAATCTTACATTTTGAATGTGAGTAAAACAGACGGAATAGGTACACCGTATTCGTTGTAAAATTAAAAACAGATACAGTCGAACCTGTTTATAACGACATCGGTTTATACGACAACTCGTATATAACGTCAGGTAGTCCGTGGTACCAATTAATTCCTCACTGTTAACCACAACATTATTACCGCCCAGTTACTTGTATAGCAACACTCGTTTATAACGACACAAAATATTCAGTCCTTTTCATAACGTTATAAGCGAGTTCGACTGTATTTGCAATCGGATGTCTAATTACAGTTGTTATAAACAGCAGCATGCTAATTTATTAATATTTAAAAATTCCAGAATAAGTATATTAGTATTTTTAATAAGTTAATCCTATTTAATTAACTAGAGCAGTGGTTCCCAACCTGTGGTCTATGGACCCTTGCGGGTCCTTTGATAGATTTCAGGGAGTCCGTGAACTTGGATGGGGAAAAATAACTACGGCTTTATTTTCACTAACCTCGAACTGAAATTTAGCTTTGCATTCAATAATGAATGTAGGCAACAAAGTAATTTATGGCCCCTAGACTCCAAAAATGTTTGTTGATTTCAAAAAATCTCACTATCAAACTGTTATCTACTAATAAAGGCAAACTAGAACACATGTGGTTGTGTGACGTACCTCTTCCTCCGAAAACGTGTAATTAATAATGGTCAACAAGGTTTACATTTTTCTGAGAAGAGGTCCGTATGTTTCACCAGGCTGTCAAAGGCGTCCGTGGCACAGAAAAGGCTAAGAACCGCTGTATTAGAGGGACAGACGGAGGAAGATGTGTAAACTCACACTTAGCGGTAACTTTACGTACCACCAGGTTTAACATTAAAAAATTCTACGTGGTGCCCACATTGCGTTTATGTGTT
>BLKM01000135.1:612275-635186 GCA_013340265.1 Coptotermes formosanus
CATATTGGTGAGTTGTGACTAAGCATTAGTGAGGTAGGACTACATATTGGCGAGTTGTGACTAGACCACTGAATGGTCCGACTTCCATTAATGAGTTAACCGACTCACAGCTTAAGTAGGTCGCTATTCTAAACCTTTGAACGCTTTTGTCAATGGGCTCCAAATACTACCGACGTCTGAACTTCATTCTTCTAAATTTCATGAATGACTACATCTAACTTCACTTAGAAGTATTCAGTAACTAGAATTTGATACAACACTACATCCCTTTTATCTATACACAAAGTCACTGACGTACGCATGCGTGTGTGTACAATTAATTTTAAATTAATTAATTACCTGTAAAATATTGACTCCCATTAACGATTAACCACACTCAGACAAATAAATATTTCAGTCTGTCCTCCGTGCGGCATAACACTATACATATATATTCATAAACACATTATACGAATTCTTCACTTCTTTTAAACTCGTACGTATCTGTAACAAACTGCTGACCAATCACACGGACGTGTGCTACAAGATAGACTACCAGTCACTCCATCCACGCGTACACGTGTGCCAAGAGAGCAAAGAAGAGGCAGCCAATATGCTGTTTACATACACTATGCCCTGTGTATGAGAGAGAGTTATATTTAGCTGATATAGGCGACTGCACCTGCCTCTAAACTTGTCCGCTAACAAGAATAATATGTAGAGGTGGCTTTACTGATGCTCGACTGTGCGTGGAATGTCGTCCATAATTTGGTTGGCAATAGGCTTCCACATCGAGGACAGCAAAACACAATACTGTGTCACTAAGCTTAAACGGTCTATGACACTATTACCTAACTCCATAATGTCCTTCTCGAGAAGCTACACGACCCTCAGTCAGTCAAGAAATTCCCCACATTTCATGGAATCCGGATGTTCATTACCGTGTTCACAACAGCTCGCCACTTGTCCCTATCCTCACCCAAATCAGTCCAGTCAACATCATTCGACTGTTTCTTTAAGACCCACTTTTAATATTATCCTCCAATCTACGACAAGGTAATGAAAGTGGCCCATTTCCTTCAGGTCTCCTCACCAAAACGCTGCACGTATATTTCTTCTCCACGATGCGTGCTACACGCCCCGCCCGTTTCATCCTCCTTTTATTCTTCATGCATTCTTGTCAGATACTAAAAGTTAAGTACTTTTCACAAATTAACCCTTTAAAGACGAAGCGTATCTGTTTTATATAAGGACTCAGTGCGTACCGCGCTGTAAACACTCTCCACTTCGGTTATAAAAACCAATCTCTTAATGTTTTATAAGGCAAAAGTTGCTGTTTGTTCTGAGATCCGTACAAAACACATAAACGCAATGTGGGCACCACGTAGAATTTTTTAATGTTAAACCTGGTCGTATCTAAAGTTACCTCTAGGCTTTAAAAGGTTAAAACGGCTGTCCGATAAGAATTTACTAAAGTATATTCCACAAAACTAATATTTCGGTGTACACACGCATAGAATTGCCAGAGAATAGGATGTGTTACAAAATATCCACACCATCTTTACTTCCAGTGCTTTCCTGAAAGGCAGCGAACAGCAGCTAAATGGCTGGCGCTCACTCAGACGATCATAATTAATCAATTTGCACGTAAATAATCAACACTAACAACAAACAAGCATCAACGTCAATAACAAGTGCTGATTAAACAGGTGTTTCTATTCATGGAAATTCATAACTTACATGCAACTTGGAAAAGAAGGAGCAAAACTGTAATTCCTCCGTCCGCAAGAAGGCATCTGGTCCATCACTTCAACTGCGACCAACACTTTACACCAAGTGTCTCATGATTTTCTTCAGTTCTACTATGTCTTTCTGGAAGCACAGCTGTTGTTATGTCAGTAGCGGCATTCTAACCATGTGGACTTTGTCGTAACCCAAAATTCGAGCCCCCAAAATGGCACCCATCAGCAACTTCTTTTGCTCACAGCCGTGGCTGAAATTTCTGAACACTGTCCATCGTCAATCAAATCAAGCCAAAAAGAACAATTACACTCCAAACACCGGATCTGCCTCCTTTATCAGATGGAAAGCGAAAAGGAATACCCTGTTTTGGTGGGCCCATTAGAAAGACTTAGGTTGAATCCCTGAAGACGGAAGCAGATACAGCCTCCGAAACGCTTCTTTTATTTTAACATACAGAAGCTTTAAGGTTTGTGTTGGGATAAAGCGTTGTAAGTCACAAATCATACACTCTGTAACGACAGACCATTGACTGACACATTTAGCACATTAGGAACAATAATACAAATTAACACGCACCTAGCTGGTAACCTGTTTGCTACAGACGCCGACGTAAAGCAAGCTGTCACCTCCTGACTAGAGACATTTGACAATTACTTTTACTACGTCCCTATACCAGCCTTGCTGCCAGGGTGGGGCAGATGCTTAAATGTAAATGGCGAATACGTGGAGGTCTGATCCGCATCAGCTGCTACCAAGGCTGTGGAGTCGGTACACAAAAACTCCGACTCCGACTCCTCGATTTTAAAACTCCGACTCCGACCCCTTCATAAAAGCTCAATATGTATTAATAACGGTAAACCTATAAGACATTTCATCGCCATCACGTGAATCATCAGGCTACTTTTTAGACTTATAACCTATATTCAAGTAAAAGTCTAATGGTTACTGTAGCTATCAGGGCTCTGGAGTTGGAGTATCTAGTTAAGATTTTAGACTGAGGTCGGAGTCGGAGTCGGCACATTTTTACCGACTCCGACTCCACCTAAAATTCCTTCCGACTCCGACTCCGACTCCACAGCCCTGGTAACGCGTGTCCATGTTTATTTCGTTCGAGCGTAAGTCACCGAAATATGCAGCAAAACCGAGACGCAACTGACGATTCCAGTTCCAAGGGATGACGCCGTGTACACTGGTATGCAGATATCATGTTTCTTAGGAGCCTGATTCACCTTTTAAGCCATAAAAATGGACGCAGCAACCTCCTCAAAAGTCTTGATACTTATAGGCTAATTTACATGGCGGCACATCCCAGAAGACTTGAATCTTCATCAGCAAAGCTGCAAGAACCACAAATCTCTCACGTCCAGAATTATTAAAACCGTTCCAAAAAAAAACAATCCGCAGAAAGAGAGAATCAGTCAACAGTATAAACAACAATTACGTACTAAAAATCGAAAGGTTCTGTCACCACGACATTCATTCACCACGTCAGAATGGCGAAATCGATTAACCCTTTAAAGACGAAACGTAATCTGTTTTATATAAGGACTCAGTGCGTACCGCGCTGTAAACACTCTCCACTTCGGTTATAAAAACCAGTCTCTTAATGTTTTATAAGGCAAAAGTTGCTGTTTGTTCTGAGACCCGTACAAAACACATAAACGCAATGTGGGCACCACGTAGAATTTTTGAATATTGAACCTGGTCTATGTAAAGTTACCTCTAGGCTTTAAAAGGTTAAAGACGAAGCGTATCTGCTTTATATAAGGACTCAGTGCGTACCGCGCTGTAAACACTCTCCACTTCGGTTATAAAAACCAATCTCTTAATGTTTTATAAGGCAAAAGTTGCTGTTTGTTCTGAGACCCGTACAAAACACATAAACGCAATGTGGGCACCACGTAGAATTTTTTAATGTTAAACCTAGTGGTACGTAAAGTTACCACTAGGCTTTAAAAGGCTTAATACATATCACACATTTCCTCCACGCAAAATTCATTCCCATTTTCAGCTTGTCAGCACGTGTTGTCAAGTTGGTTGTGTTTATTAGACTCTGCCAGCCTTCAACTGTAGAACAGTTGTTATTGGTTGATTAATTTAATGGAGTACACGCAGGGCAGGCAGGTGAACATATGTGCTAATAGCTGCTGTTTAAATAAACAGTCTGTAGATAGTTTGTTTCTCTACGTTCCGAATGCAAACAATATAAATTGTATTGATAAAGGAAATATAGTTATTTAAAGGCATCAGGTGAGTCTATCTTCAGTTGCTGTTAAGGAAGAAACTTACTTCCACACATCTTCCACACAAATTTTGCCTCTCAGGTAATTTTTTCATCGTCACAAATCAGTAATATTATTTCCATAACAAAGAATGTTTTATATTGTTTCACCCCGCTGTGTATTTATGATCAAATCTTCAAATATAAACCAACTAATTCAGTGCATCTAGGGCAAACCGTGTCCGTCTAGACTATAAAGTATGGGTCTTCAACCTGCGGCCCGCGGGCCGCATGCGGCCCTCCGAATGTTTTTATGCGGCCCCCGAACAAATTTTGAATTTTGTGTGCAAAAAGTTTAATTAAAATACATGTTAAATAAAATTCATTCTGAAATATTTTAGATTTTGTACTAAAATTTTTATATATGAAATCTCGGTTAATGTCTTAGCAAATAATGCAAGACGATAGCAGGGAATATTTGCAGGGTAGGGGGAATAAATAAATGATAATGAAAATAAATCATAAAACATAAATATATAAAGAAAATAACAAAACTATCCTATGTATGTTTATGTAGGGAAATATCAGTGGTCATGTCCTGCAATAATGTGCAAACTTTACTTTGTAAAACGTGAATTTGGCCCGCGAATCTTTCTGCCATTAAAATGTGCCCCTTGAGCAAGTAAAGGTTAGAGACCCCTGCTATAAAGTGTGGCCAGAGCCAACTGACACATTTCAATAATATCGTGTGCAGAAAGTGTCAGTAGCTTCTACGCCACCTGTATTAACACTCCGACATATTTCGGCCCTAAAAGGGACATTCTAAAGGAGTGAAAATAGAAGTACAGAGAATTACATATACACGCGTAAAACTACATAGAGTTATGCACAATACAGTGCAGAATTGTATATTACAACACATACAGGAAAAGATATTCAATATAGCAGATTTGTGTAGACCTAAGTTCAACAGTTTCATAAAGTTCTAAAATGTAAACAAAATCATTATCTTTGATTAAAATGATTACACTAGAGTATTCATGATTGTGTTATCACAAGTATTAAAATTGCATGTAATAAATCACTATTGAAAATTTTACCTAAATCATCAAATGAACGCTTTGTGTTCAAAACATCTACGCTTTAAAAATTATTTATATTATGCGGATTAAAAATCTGTTCTTAATGTTAGGCCCATTAACCAGTATTCATGTCACGCACTGCTTTAACCCTTTAAAGACGAAACGTAGTCTGTTTCATATAAGAACTCAGCTCGTACCGCGCTGTAAACACTCTCCACTTCGGCTATAAAAACCAATAACTTCATGATGTATAAGGTAAACGCTGCTTTTTGTTCTGAGATCCATAGAAAACGCACACACGCAATGCCAGTACAACGTAGAATTTTTTAATGTTAAACCAGGTGCTACACAAACTACCCGCTAGATTTTAGAAGGTTAAATATAGTGTATAAGTTACTTGTTGAAAATAAACGACACACGCGACATGCACAATTATGAACAGACTATGACGGTTGCCCAGGAAGTTTAGTAACGCTTTCCGTACTTTAGTCAAAATCAACACGGAATATCAGCAAATTTTTCTGTGGTTAATTTTGAATAGCCCGGTTGCTACTGCAGCGCCGCGGCACAATACGTTTTCTCGCGCATGCGCAGTGAGTATTCAAACCGGCGTAGTATGGTCACGCGCGTTTTAAACAACGGGCTCTTACTGAATCTCTTGCGGCGGAGAAGTGCTGCTCTTCCCCACCCTCCATACGGCCCAGGCCTTGATCCCCCATACTACCACTTCTTTGGAGCCCTCAAAGATGCCATCCGTGGGAAAATGTTTGAGAGTGATGATAAAGTTATTGCAGAAGTAGCTGTGATTACGAAATTCAAACTAGTATAAGATGGAGATACGCAGTCTTGTTTCTCCCTAGCGCAAGGCTGTTGAAGTTGATAGAGATCATGCAGAACAATGGCGTGTAACGCAGTCATCTGGTTATGCTATGAGAATGTTCAAACAATTATATGACAAATTACTAGCAATAAAAATTGTATCATTACACATCTTATGGTCGACCGTTGATATACCTTTCATATTTTGTACCTATATATGTCACATACATTTTATTTTATTTTATTTTTTTATTTTATTTTATTTTATTTTATTTTATTTTATGTATATACAATACTGTATACTTTAGCTTCATTGTGAAGCGGAAGGCCTTTCCTTTCTGAAAACAGAGTTTTGATGTTCATGTTTTTATAGAGAAGCCTGATGATACCTATAACAGGCCGAAACTTGTAGCTCAAAATCTCCAAATAAAGAGATAAAAACAAAGTTGGCTGTGACTGATTTTTTTTGTGAGAATTGAAACATGCGCCAACGGGGATGTTGAAATATTAAAAAATTAATAAAAATTATGTTTCAAAACTTTTTGGGCAACCTTCGTAAAACATTGGTATGCAACAGCCACACACTTGAGAAACAGAATGTAATTGTAGGGGCACAAACACGCACCAATGTGAGAAGGTCCCAAAAATAAGGCATCCAGACGTCGAAGTACAAGAACCCTCAACATTAAACAAGTCTCAAAGCAAATCTCAAAGGCACAACGATTTTTATATTAACCCTTTAAAGACGAAGAGTATCTGTTTTATATAAGGACTCAGTGCGTACCGCGCTGTAAACACTCTCCACTTCGGTTATAAAAACCAGTCTCTTAATGTTTTATAAGGCAAAAGTTGCTGTTTGTTCTGAGATCCGTACAAAACACATGAACGCAATGTGGGCACCACGTAGAATTTTTTAATGTTAAACCTGGTCGTACGTAAAGTTACCGCTGGGCTTTAAAAGGTTAAACAACAACAGCAAGAAAACAATCACAGTCACTTGATCCAATACGGAAGACCGGAAATATGAGATCACGGTGCGAAAATGTGGGGTCCAAGATTCATGTCCCCCCCCCCCCACAAAGTTCTCTCTAAGCTGCGCGGGTGGGCGGCCGCGCAGTAACTGAAATGTTCCCGCGCACACTGAATTGTTGCTGTGCAGCTGGAACTTTTCGATTTTCATGGTAAATATTCTCATTATGCATATTACAAAAACTTTTAAAGTGCCGCGCAGTTGTCAGGTCGCGTAAACATTTTCTGCTCAGAGCTGTAGCAGGTCCGCGCGGCTGTAAAAAATATTAGAGCGACAGTTGGTCCTTTTATTCTAAAATAATTAAAAACAAGAACGACACCATGTATCAGTCACATGCTACTTCTTTATGCATTTACTTTCTAGGAACTGAATTCCTTGATATTAAACGGTCACAATTCAACTGGGTCACCTTGGAGCAAAATTGCACAAATTTTCCCAAACTTTAGGAGACACCTCAAAATTCTAGCCGCCGTGAGTGTGAGAAGAAGCAATTTCCACGTACACAACCCACAGATTTTAGGCGCCACCGTACAGAATTTAGTCCCCCGGAACACATGGCACCCGGCATTTGCGCACTGCTGCTTTATTCCTTAACCTTTTAAAGCCTAGCGGTAACTTTACGTACGACCAGGTTTAACATTAAAAAATTCTACGTGGTGCCCACATTGCGTTTATGTGTTTTGTAGGGATCTCAGAACAAACAGCAACTTTTGCCTTATAAAACATTAAGAGATTGGTTTTTATAACCGAAGTGGAGAGTGTTTACAGCGCGGTACGCACTGAGTCCTTATATAAAACAGATACGCTTCGTCTTTAACCTTTTAAAGCCTAGCGGTAACTTTACGTACCACCAGGTTGAACATCAGAAAATTCTACGTGGTGCCCACATTGCGTTTATGTGTTTTGTACGGATCTCAGAACAAACAGCAACTTTTGCCTTATAAAACATTAAGAGACCGGGTTTTATAACCGAAGTGGAGAGTGTTTACAGCGCGGTACGCACTGAGTCCTTATATAAAACAGATGCGCTTCGTCCTTAAAGGGTTAAAGCCATAGCCCGTGTTATCCGCAAGAATGCACAACCCCGTCCGAGAAATTGTCCTTACATTTCATAAACTTCAAAATTGATTACAATTAACCACACAAATTGTGTATACGATAACCAATCACACGTGTCCCGTGGCAATCAGTCTTGATTCCTTCGCGCTGCCAGCCTAAGCAATGGGGACATGGACCTAACCCAATCTCGTTTCGCCATCAAAGGACTGCGCGCACTCCCTTTCCATACTCATTTACTGCTCGCAGACGATAAAAGAGATGAGAAGTGTGGGTAGGCGAGGGATGTCAAAGAGAAGGAAGAGAGGTGGTACCAACTTTGCATTCCTCACGTCTACTCACGTTTCTTTCCGAATTACATCTCATTTCAAGTCACATTCATACTTGGGGTTAAAAGAACTTTTGCTCGTACTATGTTAGGTTTCGATGGGTGATGCAAAGAAAACCATGCATAAAGGAAATAAGAACGGAGTGATCGTTCAGAATTTCAAGTCGCCAAGTTCGCACTGACCAAACAAGAGAACAGGAGACAGCGGGGAGACGAGCTATGTTTGGCTGCTTGCTTGATGAGGGCATTCAAGCGATGCGACAGGGTGCCGACCATCTTGTTTACGAATCGCATCTCCTTTTTCAAACTACCCTCCCCCCCTTCATCCTCAAATGTATTCTCACCCCACAAACGTTTGCTATCTAAGTCCACCCATCCCTTAAATTCACTTCTGTAATGTTCAAATTGAGAACCTTTCGCTACGTAGGTGGCTGTTTACAGAAACAAGAGCGCTGCTGTCGTGCGTGTGATAGCCAAATCAATCCTCGTCTGTATGACTCAACACAGGCGCGAAGAGAGTTGGACATTGCTCCGTGATCAGCATTGCAGTGATGAATATGACACATCACTGACTCTGGCCTCAGAAATATCTACAAAAATCCAAAGGCCACGTCAGAATTTCTCATATAAAAAGTATTACAGAGGAGAAGGCGTCACCTTTCTACGGAAGGGTGTCAAATGTAAGTATCCCTAAATTGCAGCAATGTAAATGAATATGGTTTAATTAAAAACTCGATTTACTTTGTTCAGTAAATTGTTTCAATGACACTGTGACAGCTGCAAACTAGACGGCAAAAAAATACCTGCTCGGGAAAACAGCGTCAGCCATGTTTATCTTTATTCTGATTTTTCCGTGTTTCCTTCGAAAAATAAAATACTACATCTTCAAATGCGGGCGTAGGGCTGACAACCTTACCACCTTAAAGTGCCGACTGTCTAGAAATCTAGGAGCCCCAGCCTCCTGGAACCCTAACGGCCTGTCCAGGCATGTAATGGGATTGCTTTACCTTTACCTTTTATATCTTCAAATGCTCACATTCCTGAATGTTCATATTCCTTCACAATCCATGCAGATAACAAACACAAGCCACAAACACGAACAGTTGCTAATTCTGATAAAAATTGTACGAATAAAATCCACTAACAAACCTAAATTTTACTAGAGAAATATCGGCCGCATTTACAAGAACTTTCTCCACCGTCACAAAACTACTCAAAACAATACACTACGTTTCGGAAGCAAACTGCTTCCTTCTTCAGGTGAAACCACTAATCCTAAAACATAACTGACCAAAATTATAACACACCCAACAATATCATTCAAACGTGAGACACAAAAACCAATACAACTAAAGATTACAAACAGCAAATACAGCCTAAAAAATATTATTATTATTATTATTATTATTATTATATGTACACATTAACCTTTTAAAGCCTAGCGGTAACTTTACATACGACCATGTTTAACATTAAAAAATTCTACGTGGTGCCCACATTGCGTTTATGTGTTTTGTACGGATCTCAGAACAAACAGCAACTTTTGCCTTATAAAACATTAAGAGACTGGTTTTTATAACCGAAGTGGAGAGTGTTTACAGCGCGGTACGCACTGAGTCCTTATATAAAACAGATACGCTTCGTCTTTAAAGGGTTAATTATAACAACAACAAAATCCCTCTCCTCTTGCACAGAGCAGTTATGATATTAAATGAAGATATAATGTGGAAGAAGAAACTACAATTATATTTAGTTACTACTTTGTGTAGGCGTGAAACTTCGTGTCTCACATTCAGGGAAGCGCACAGACAGACTTCTGATGGACCGTCACTTACTTATGCATGACCGACAACAGGGTACTGATAAAGACACTCGAGCCTAAGAAGAAGGAGGTAACAGGGGAGTGGAGATGACTACGTAACGAGGACCTTTATGAGCTGTACTCCTCAACAAATATTATTTGTATGATCAAATCAAGTAGAATCAGATGGGCTGGACATGTAGCATGTATGGCGAGAGGAGAGGCGCACGTAGGATCTTGGTGTGGAGACCTGAGGGGAAGATAGCACTTTGAAGACCTAGGCGTAGATGGGAGGATAATATTAAAATGGATCTTCAAGAAGTGGGATGGGGGCATGCACTGGATTGATTTTGCTCAGGATAGGGACAGGTGGCGGGGGTCTTCTGATTGCGGTAATGAGATGCCATAAAATGCGGTGCAAATTATAACACTGTCAGAGCACGGACACAAGCACTACAATATACGTATGAACGGAGACGCTGTGGCTTCCTTATACATGTAAGTTAATAAACCTGCAACAGCAAATTTGAGGGAAGTTGAAGAATACAAATATGCCGAAACGCAGTTAACAAAAGGACTGAAGCGCGTTTTGAAGTCCAATCAGTTCTACCGGCAGCTTACGGCAAAACACGGCTTCTAAACTGTTATGCTGGTAGCCGCGAAAGAAAATCGGAAGGCGGTATCGCACAGTGCCTGCTTGCTGCACTTTATGGCTTTCCTTGGGGGGCCCGGGGGGGGGGGGGCCAACGACGACAGCACATCTTCAGTCTCTACTGACTGCAACTGCAGGTGATTAGCAGAACACCTCGATTACACCTACAGCACATCTCCCCCTGCTTCCACAGTCAAAGACACTCAATCAGTCAGACAGAGACAGACGGCGTTAAATCAGCCACAAAGCGCACTGTTTCAAGCCAGTCGACATTCTATTTTTATGAACGCAACTGATCATCCACTATCAGAAAGCAGTGTAGCATTTCTGGTATCCGCCATTTTAAAATACGCTTGTAGATATAGTTGTTCCTTGCATCAGACACGAGAAAAGTGGATTGTGCCAGCAGCTACAACTGGAACATTACCCCCTTTTGCCACGAGGAAACAAGCATAATTACTGAGCACGCTTCCCCTCCACTCCTCTTTCCCCTACTTTTGCGTTATGCTTAATTAGACGAAGATCTCATCAAGGCAGGCCACGCCACAACCATCGTCTTAATTCCTCGGCAACAGTCACTTCGTTGGATCCAAACTGTTTGGATCCTTACTTGCTTGCTTCGTTTCGAAAATATCACAGAAGAGACGTAAACTGGAATGGGAAAGCAGATGCTGACAGTATCATTGGTTTATACCAAATGCTAAATGACACCCCTCCCCCGCCCCTCCCCACACCCGGGACTCCTACCTACCGTAACACCATATTCTGTCGCAATGCTGAGCAAACGGTACGTTATACGAATTAAACAACACAGTGTAAGGTGTCTCACCTTGTATGAGGAACGAAGCTTGAAACGCAGTGTTCGTATTTACGCAAGCATCACACACAAAACTGGCGCCAAAATCATAAGCAACATTTGAAAAACTGATGCCACAATGTCACTTATGAGAAATATGGAAAATAGACAAGACAGGCACTGATAAACAGAGACAACATTTAAGATAACGTTCCAGTTGAAAATGAAAACAAACTTAACACATTAAAACAGCGAATTCCACCCAAAATTAAAGCAGGGAGTAAGGGAATATGTTTATATATATATATATATATATATATATATATAACTAGAATGTACAGGCTAAATATGGACAGATGGCGGGCTCTTGTCAATGCGGTAATGAACCTCCGGGTTCCATAAAATGCGGGGAATTTCTTGACTAGCCGAGAAACTGTTAGCTTCTCAAGACGGCCTCTGCTTCATGGAGTTAGTTGGTTAGTTAGTTAGTTAGTTAGTTAGTTAGTTAGTTAGTTAGTTAGTACAGTCTAAATTTAAACAATTAATGCAGCAAAGTTGTCCCTTGTAAACAAAAAACCGACTGCAACAGTTATCGTCCACCGACGAATTAATGCTAATCCTTAAAGGCACTTTATTTATGTAGAAAAGTTACAGTAGATTGTGTAGCAAAGAACGTACCGCGGAGTACGTAACAAGGAACGTACCGCCGAGCACGTAGCAAACAAAGCAGTTCAAATCGCAGGTATTCAGGAATGCTCGACAAAAAAGGTAGAACTGTCCCTCTTTAGGCCATGAAGGCGTATAAGAGGAGAAGAGATATAGCTCCACTCATTCTTAACCACGGCACTAGATGGAGGCGAGTAGTCAACGTCACGCCCCGGCTGCTTTACGCACGGAAAAGAACCCCGTACCCACTGAACAGGGGGCTAGGTGCGCTCCCGGGCCCGCCTGACCTTTGGATGAGACAGCTGTCTGATACCCCTAACGGGATTCGCACCCCAGACCTTCCAGCCCGTAGCCTAGTCACTATACTGACTGAGCTAAACCGGATCATAGTCTAACGTAATTTAGCCAAATTAAAAATGAAAGACAGTTTCAATATAGGCCTGACAAGGTAATTAACCTTTGCTGAGTCAGTCCCTTTGAGGCATGTTTGTTGCCAAGCACAGCGCCTGGTGCAATCACAGGTGTTATATCCACTGTTTACAAGCACATAACTCTTCGCTATCGCGTTTAAGAAGCCGAAGGCAAAGTTCACATTCAACAAGCAGTGCACTTACAGTGCTTGTGTACAAAACATGCTATAGTCCAGGCCGATAATATAAACAGAACCAAGAGTCTGGAATGTTTGATAGGACGTACACACTAACGCCAGCGAGCATATACACCGCGGCACTGCATAACTTGTCAGCAGGTTCCTACCGCAGCCACGTGGCATGGCGTTACCGCGAGCCCAGCGCGAACACCATCCGTCTTAAAAGACAAAGGTAACTAACTGACTGACTGACTGACTGACCGACCGACCGACTAACTCCATGGAGCAGAGGCCTTCTTGAGAAGCTAACAGTTTCTAAGCTAGTCAAGAAATTCCCCGCATTTTATGGAACCCGGAGGTTCATTACCGTATTCACAAGAGCCCGCCATCTGTCCTTATCCTAAGCCAGCTCAATCCAGTCTGTGCCCCATCCCACTTCTTGAAGATCCACTTTAATATTATCCTCCCATCTATGCCTGGGTCTCCCAAGTGGTCGCCTTTGCTCAGGTATCCCCCACCAAAATCCTGTATGCACCTCTCTTTCCCCCCATACATGCTACATGGCCTGCCCATGTCATTCTTCTCGATTTTATTATCCGAATAATATTTGGTGATGACTACAGGTCATTAAGTTCCTCGTTACGTAGTCTTCTCCACTCCCCTGTCGGCTTGTCCCTCTTAGGCCCAAATATCCTCCTCAGCACCCTATTCTTGACCACCCTCAGTCTTTGTTCCTCCCTCAGTGTGAGAGACCAAGTTTCACACCCATACAAAACAACAGGTAAAACTACAGTTCTGTATACCCTAATCTTTGTGTTTTTGATAGCAACCTGGAAGACAAAAGATTCTGCACCGAATGATAGCAAGCATTCCCCGACTTCAGTCTGCTGTAGCATAATTCCCTAAGCCGTGTGGTGGAAATATTGACTGTACGATTTTCTTAGTCCTCACGGTAATGTCAACATTATGCCTTTCTGAGATGTGATAAAGTGTGGCGCTGGTGTACAAGCGTACTAACGGCTGGACGGAGCTCGCTGTCTGCACTCCGTACACTGAAGATGCAGGCAGCGGGACTCTCCGAAAGCCGGTACCCCCCACAAAACTATACATTGTCACAGCCCATAAGAAAGTAATTAACCCTTTAAAGACGAAGTGTATCTGTTTTATATAAGGACTCAGTGCGTACCGCGCTGTAAACACTCTCCATTTCGGTTATAAAAACCAGTCTCTTAATATTTTATAAGGCAAAAGTTGCTGTTTATTCTGAGATCCGTACAAAACACATAAACTCAATGTGGGCACCACGTAGAATTTTTTAATGTTAAACCTGGTGGTATGTAAAGTTACCGCTAGGCTTTAAAAGGTTAAGAAATAAACGAAGTGACTGAATTCATACAAACCTATGCGCCAAGATTAAGAACAAATTACAAGGATAAGTTTGTTTGTTTGTTTGTTTGTTTGTTTGTAGTCCTTCCCTCTTCTACCTACTTGTTCACAGCAGGTGTGCAGGTTATTTTTAATTTCACCTAATCACACTCAGACACACATCACAGTCGGTAGGACTCCTCTGGACGAGGGATCAGCCCGTCGCAGAGACCTCTACCTGACAACACAAACACTGTACAAGACAAACACCCATGCCCCCGGTGCGATTCGAACCCACGATCCCAGCAAGCGCTCGGCCGCCGACCTACGCCTTAGACCGCGCGGCCACTGGGATTAATTAGCATTATATCCAGCAAAATTTAAGGGGTCTGTCTTTTGTACAATCACAAGGAAAGAAAAGCCGTTTTTCTAGACACTTTTAAACCTTACGTTTCTCTAGTTTGAACTATGGAGATGACGTACCCGCCGTTTCGTCGGAATAAGCCCTATGTTACGGCCCGCTTCCCGTCAGGAAGACCGTTCAAAGCCACTGTACAGCATCATACGAAAGTGGCGTGGAGCAGAATAATGCAGTAATATTCGCGCAGGAAATAACAACGTCTGCATAACCAACAAGACCTTGTCTCTCCATCTGCATCAGTTACAGCATCATGAATTCAAGAAACGCGTGGGAGAAAAAAGAACAGAAAACAACCCCAAGACTTGTTCCTAATTAAAAACCTTCGCCATATCCAGTTCTCGCTTAAATCTTGCCGTCTTCCTAAACAAAAGGCATTGTGTACTTAAGGGACAGAGCCCTTCCCCAAATCCATATCTACGAAAGACTGTTTTGACCCTTTGTTTCCTTTCTGTTATCTTATTTGTTGAGAAATCCAGCTGAAATAGTCTATATGATTCATTCATTCGTTCGTTCGTTCGTTCATGCTTTCATTCCGCAGTCCGTCTTGCGACAGGTCCACAGCCTCTTCACAAGCGAGTGCTCCGTACAGTGCAATGTAGTTCTTCCTCTTCCAAATACTTGTACCTTCTGTGTTCCTCAAGGTCACCCAGTAGCTGCTTAGGTCTTCTTCCTCGTCTTCTCTTGCGTGCTATCTTTCCGTCCATAATGTGTTTTAGAAGGCAGATCCTACGCTAGACGTGGCCAATCGAGTCGGCCTTCCTCCGCTTTATGATAACCTTTCGAAATTTACATCCTTACAGAATACAGTGCCTTTATTACGTATAGAGACTGTGACCAAATGTTGATGCAGGTTGAACTTAAAAACACCACATTTGTATGCACTACGTTCGTTTTGATCAACCCTTTAAAGACGAAGCGTATCTGTTTTATATAAGGACTCAGTGCGTACCGCGCTGTAAACACTCTCCACTTCGGTTATAAAAACCAGTCTCTTAATGTTTTATAAGGCGAAAGTTGCTGTTTGTTCTGAGATCCGTACAAAACACATAAACGCAATGTGGGCACCACGTAGAATTTTTTAATGTTAAACCTGGTCATACGTACAGTTACCGCTAGGCTTTAAAAGGTTAAAATCAATTTGCGAATCGGTTTGGTATGAGAGAACTACACACAACTATGTGGTTAACATGGACATTTAAATTTCTGCCTTGCTGTTACATACTATAGGGTAACATATAAAACTTGCCACAGTTCTACATTCCATACCTTCATTACCATTTGGCTCAGGAACGAAAATGTATCACAACAGCCAAATAAACCTGAAGACATTCCTAAATTAAACGACATGTAACAGGCAGATTCACAGCCCCACTTCAGAGAATCTTTATTATAAGAGCAGCGAGGGATGCATCTCACCTCTACGTATACTGTAACAAATGAGGGTCAGGAAAGCGAAAAGCGCCAGCGCCACTTTAGAAGGACTGAAGGCCATATGAAACTATTTTATGTTTGGTTTAAAATTTTAGTCTCAGTTCTTTGACGTGTTGATAAGCTTCCGATATACGCTAGAGGAACCCCGGTCCGTCCAGCCCCTTGCCCAGTCCCCCTACTGACTACACTAACCTGGCTCACCTACGCCGAACGAAACACTCTCAACCACACGATTCAATAAACCCTTTAAAGACAAAAGATAATCTGTTTTATATAAGGACTCAGCTCGTACCGCGCTGTAAACACTCTCCACTTCGGTTAGAAAAACCAGTCTCTTAATGTTTTATAAGGCAAAAGTTGCTGTTTGTTCTGAGATCCGTACAAAACACATAAACGCAATGTGGGCACCACGTAGAATTTTTTAATGTTAAACCTGGTGGTACGTAAAGTTACCGCTAGGCTTTAAAAGGTTAAACTACTTAACGAAATAACTAGCAGGACTGGAAAATTCGGTACGCACTGCAATTAGATAACCACATATCATTATCTAACTGCCTCGTATATAATACCAGCCCCACGATACGCAACTTTTGTGCGCTTCCTGAAGTGTCATTACTGTGGTCCGGAACGCACGCCACTCGAATCCAGTTCACAACCCCATACCATACCTACACATCCCAACAGGCTGCACAAGTCATTATTTTATCTGACAACTATTGGCCGTCACTTCCTGTCGGCCTGTTAACCGTATTAACGTGGCCCACTCAGCGGACCGCCCATACACGCTGCGGGATAGCACAGGGAAGTAACAAATGATCATTGTTACATAAAATGATGACCCTGTACGTTCAGATGAAGTTTTCCGTCCACAAGTACGTACGCATTTCCTTTTTTCCCACTGTTACCCTCACATTCATACGCACGTATAAGGGGACTCGTAACATGACAAATTACAGACTGTGATACTACATTAATTAATCCTCTGTGCCCTCCTTCTTAGGTCCATACATTCTCCTAATAACCTTCACCAAAGAATAAAACACAATAAAACTGGATTCTGTCGTTCCCCAAACATGCATCGTGCCACTTCCACTAATTCACGCAGAAATTTGTTCGTTGCAACTTTCAACTGATATCACCGCATTCACAACTTTGTTAACAATAACATACTTTCTACCTTCACCATGACATCCGAGAAATGTGACACACACCACAGTAGGGCGACCGATGTCGATGCTTCTCTTTGCCAACGCTACCTTCCTCGTACGCAGCAGTATTGTTCCACAAACACACACAGACTGCTAGAACCAAACATCTCACCCTATACAGTTCCTCTCTAACCACCCCACAACCCCAGCCATCTCTGTCCATTCCATCCCTTATAAGCAACAGAGTAAACAAAACAACAGCAGCTAACAGAAGCGCAAAGCAAAGGACGCCCCACATCACATCCCCACAGCCATACACACACAGTCACATTCTCCCTTCAGTCTCGCCTCGTAAGCACGGATCAGACACGGATTTTAGCCTGCTCCATGAAGACTACAGGACCTGAAGCTTCCACTGCATAATGTATGTTTATCTGTGCCTATCTATATCTGTACGTCTGTGACATTCAAATTAAAGCTGCCAATTCGTATCCAAGAATGTATTTCTAATAAATAAAACATCGGTTACTTAAAGCATCGATTGACAGTTATATTCTCGCAGGTAATTTTGCGCCCTAATACGGCTTTGCAGTGCCCTGGAAAGTTCCAAACTATTGTTGAAATGTCGTCAACTGTCCGCTCATAATCGCAGGGCGTGTGGGGATTCCCGAGTGTCTGTCCAGTGCGGTAAGATGTAACCGCTTAGACAGTTCTCTTTCATTACTGCAGCGCAACAGACCAACTCCGGCCTAGGCCGCCTCTTTTTTCAGGTTTCTAGATCACACACACACACACACACACACACACACACACAGCCGGTAGGACTCCTCTGAACGAGTGATCAGCCCGCCGCAGAGGCCGCTAACTACGCAGAACACAACAAACACAATAGACGAAAATGCAATGTAATATAATACAGTATCATAAAATAAAATATATTATATTATAACATATTATATTATATTATATTATTAGTGCTGTAATTATTAAACGTATTTTACTTTGTGTGTTTTATACGAAAACGATGTTATAAATAACATTTTAAGCATGTACGTTTGACGTTGTACAAACGCATACCCTGGATGGGGGAGGGGCTCAATTCTGACTGACGTAAATTTCGTGTTACGTAAAAGTTTCGGGAAACGGAACCCTTACGTAAGTCGCAAACTGTCTGCACCTCGGCAAGCAAGTGGAGACATGCCGTCCCCTGCTGCAGTACTAACAGCAGGTGCCGTTAAGCTGAAGACGCCCAAACAAGTGATCCTCCCAACATCGACCCAGGCGATACGTCTTTCACCAAATCACAGCCTTACAGGAATGGCAAAGACATGGCGTGCCGTCAGAGCAGTCATATGGTACAAGCTGTTCCCACGGGCTAGCATCTGGAACATATTTCCTATCCTGAATGACATGGGCATCTCGTTTCGTCCAGAAAGGTTTAAATCCAGCTTCATTTTTGGTAAAGAGATAGCGAGAGGAACAGTGAGAATTGCCGGAGATAACTGGACTGTTCTATGTGATCCCGAATGCCCCCCTTTCTATTTGTGTCATCTTGGATTAGAACCAAGTTGTTGACAGGGTACGACCACTAGGTAGGACGGGAGATGGGAGATCACAATGGGTGGCCAAGCTATCAACTCTTACACCATTGTCCAGTAGAAGAGTCACCACAGACGCCCGCCCGCTCGCCCTTTCCTTCGTACAATGACCCATTAAGTTTTTTCCCCTGTGATGCGTTCGCACAAATTATATGACACTAGTAAAAAGTACCCCTGTTTACAAAGACGAGCAGAAAGAAAAATGGCGTAGAAAGTACAGTCATTCTAAATGCATATAATGCCTATTAACTGAGAAACATCCAAGAGAAGCAATGACACTTAGGACAGGAGTGTTCCCTCATACGCCCTATGACACTGGACTCCGGCGTGTCTCCATCAGCGGTCTACTTATGTTTGCCATCAACATCCACTGTTATAAAACAACAGTTATTATTCGGTATTCGGGTAATCAAATCAATAAGGAGATGGGCGGAACATGTAGCACGTATGGGGGAAAAGAGAGGTGCATACAGGATTTTGGTGGGCGAGGCCTGAGGGAAGGCGACCACTTGGGAGACACAGGCGTAGATCGGAGGATAATATTAAAATGGATCTTCAAGAAGTGGGCTGGGGGCATGGAATGGATTGAGCTGGCTCAGGATAGGGACAGGTGGCGGGCTCTTGTGAATGCGGTAATGAACCTCCGGGTTCCATAAAATGGCGGGAATTTCTTGACTAGCCGAGAAACTGTTAGCTTCTAAAGAAGGCCTCTGCTCCATGGAGTTAGTTAGTTAGTTAGTTAGTTAGTTAGTTAGTTATGCGGAGCCGGGATAGCGTAGCCGATACAGTCACTAGGCTAGCTGCTGGACGGTACGGGTTTCGAATCCCAGCAGGAGCAAGTGTTTTCTCTCCTCTAAATCGTCCAGCCCACTTTGGGACCCACCGTGCCTCTTATTCGATGGGTATCAGGATTTTTTCCCGGTGTTAAAGCGGCCGGGAGCGTGATGTTGACTATTCATCTCAATCTAGCACCGAGTTTAAGAATAAGTGGAGCCACACCTTACATGTCTTTATGGCACACAGAGGGACAACTTTGCCTTTACCATTCTCACTTAATTATTATTTACACAGCCCTCTTCTGCTTACGTTTAATGGGGAAATAACATGGAAAACTGGGTATATTCTACAACATATATATACCAGGGGTGCACAAATTCTTTGGCGGCAGGTAGTCTGGGCAATTAATTTTGTGCCACCGTGCCTAACATTTTTTTGGATCCTCACGTCACCCTTCTGGAGACTCGAATTTGGAAGTGGACCATAGATTTTTGAAAAATTTCTGTACCCTTTTACTATAAGCTGTGTACTAAGTACTATTGTGTGTACCCCTGTGTCTACAATAGTACTATATTTGACAGTAGTTTAAACCGGTTTTCAAATGAGTTACGTAAGGCAGATCCGACCCGGAGCTCGACACAAGGACTTCTTGTATAAGCACTCAGCTACAAGCATTCTGTATACTTTGTAACATTTACCTTACAGCGCTGGCCTTATTCTGAATACCTTCCTTTTCTGTAATGTGCTAGGCTTTCTTTTCAATCCAGACGAGATATTCCGAAAGGTAATTTCCTAGAGTTCTTTGCTCACAAAAAACCGTCATACGATACGCGATTTGTTGTGAGTGGCCACCATAATCCCACCACACAGTCGCAAACACAGGGTCCTACAGCGGAACACACAGTCGTATCAAATAGAATCCCTGGAAATACCTCTCAGAGCGACACTTTTTCTTTACGAAAGTGGATATATTTTTTAAAAACGTTGGAAAATGAACCCACTTGACGTTACAACATGCAGAGATTTCCAGTGTTTTCTGTTGATTGTTTTATGTTCTGTATCCGCTGTGGCCTTTTAATTAATCACAACACAAACCTCCAAGAAACAAAGCAGGCTATAGTATTTTCAATCTGTCGGTCTGAGGATCATATCCCATGACCGAAAAAGAACACAGAACATCAGCTTAGCTTATAACAAAGCCAAAATCGCTCAATTATTTATATACTACTCGACCTCAGATATGTGCCACACAGAGTGTTTAATTTGTTCCAGTAAACGAGATATGCCCCCGGTCGAAGGGAACCCTACTTAGACGTAGTGGTGGCGATTGTGTGGTCAAATGCTCCTGCGAGCTATACTGGCGGTAGAATAGCTACTGGAAGGGCCTACCATGCCGTACAGGTCAAAGGTGATGACCCAGATACAAACAGATACCCCAGTCCTCCGTGTTGCAGGGTTGGACTTTTATACAACTTTCATACGCTTTATATTTTTAAAATGTACTTATATTGTTGCTGGTCCCAGTGGCCGCGCGGTCTAAGGCGTAGGTCTGCGGCCGAGCGCTTGCTGGGATCGTGGGTTCGAATCCCACCGGGGGCATGGATGTTTGTCTTTTGTACAGTGTTTGTGTTGTCAGGTAGAGGTCTCTGCGACGGGCCGATCCCTTGTCCAGAGGAGTCCTACCGACTGTGGTGTGTGTTTGAGTGTCATCAAGTGAAAATGAACAGCCTCGACACCTGCTGTGAACAAGTAGGTAGAAGAGGGAAGGACTACGAAACGAAACTTACATCGTTAGTTTTATTTGTGTAATTATATTATCAAAAAGAATCCCTGATGGTGATTCCAGGAAGGGATCGAAACATGTTGGACTAACCTACAATCACTGTGATTTATATCCAAATAAAATAACAAGAGTGCATTTAGTATTGTATGCTGATCTATAGCAATGCATGGCGTGCATAATACGAAAAAGACCCACTCCTCAAACATGAATTCTTGAAATCGGCATTAGATGAAGGTGAGTGTTCAGCTTCCAGCTCAGGTCGCCTTATCTCTGATAACATACCGCCGATACCCGACTGATAAGATGCTGTATAAGCCAAAGGGTCTGTCTGGGCGTCGAAGCAAAGCTCTGTGGAACACATCAATAGCCTCAACATATCCTGACACAATAAGCTTACAGTAATGTTCTATCAACGTATTTTTTTTTTACTAATTACTATGCACGGAATTAGCAGCTTTAAAATATTGTTTACTGTAGAGGGAAGAAGTTTCACGCCTTGTGGTCGCGAAAGACCAAAGGAGAAGCATCTTGAATGGCTAGCAGGTAGCCATGCTACCCCCAAGCGACACCTTGCCATAATAAAGAATAAAATGTAAGGTCTAGGTCCGATGTAATATTTGGCAAGCAGTACGCTACGCTACGCTACGTTGATGACGTATGTCGTTCATTAGAATAATCCAGCTCGGTGTGATATGCTCGCGGTACCTCGCAACTTCACGCAAAATATGGAAGACAAGCTGAAGAGATATACGGATGGTTTTAAAAACTTTTCGCGACATTTCTTGGAGAGGCGCACTAAATCCTAACCGTATTTACCGATCTCAACGGTAAGCTAGCCTTTCCCCCTTACTCTCTTACATAAAGTCAACCAACCCTGAAATCGCATCCACGCTCCCTCAAAAACTTGCCCACTCCCACCGCACTATCCGTCGCGTTCGCAGGATGGTAATCCAATTACAGATGGAGGAGAAGAATTAAAAATTCCAACGTAATTACCTTTCCTTATTTCTCTATTCTGTTGTCGTAAATCTGCGATTAAAAGTTCGCAGCGTAGCGGGTTAAAAGTGGCATGCAAACTTCAAGACAACAATTCTACGCACACCCAGCTGGGCAAATTCAAGTTCTAACGTGAAATTTCGCTTGCTGATTGCGTTCGCCAACAAGAAACAATTTGGAATAAGAAACGGACAGTTCGCTAATCACAAACACAAACTCCAAAATAAGAAATTTACGGTTAGTCGACAAGAAACACAAACTCCAAAATAAGAAATTTACGGTTAGTCGACAAGACACAAAAACTCCAAAACAACAAACTGACAATTCGCCCACAAGAAACACAAATTTCAAAATAAGAACCTGGCAGTTCGCCCATAAGAAACACAAACTCAAAATACCAAATTGACAATTTACCTACAAGAAACACAAATTTCAGAATAAGAAGCTGACAGTACGCCCATAAAAAACACAAACTCAAAATACCAAATTGACAATTTACCTACAAGAAACACAAATTTCAGAATAAGAAGCTGACAGTACGCCCACAAGAAACATAAAGTCAAAATACCAAATTGACAATTGACCTACAAGAAACACAAATTTCAGAATAAGAAGCTGACAGTACGCCCA
>BLKM01000135.1:639971-673739 GCA_013340265.1 Coptotermes formosanus
CGCACTGTAAACACTCTCCACTTCGGTTATAAAAACCAGTCTCCTAATGTTTTATAAGGCAAAAGTTGCTGTTTGTTCTGAGATCCGTACAAAACACATAAACGCAATGTGGGCACCATGCAGAATTTTTTAATGTTAAACCTGGCGGTACGTAAAGTTACCGCCAGGCTTTAAAAGGTTAATAAGCATACAACTTTACATATTGTGTGGTGATGGGTTTATGGACTTTATCCATCGTCCGAAGAGTAAAATATTGAAAATATTAAAAAATTAAAACATCACAACGTTTCGGAAGCTGGCTCTGCTTCCATCCTCAGGTGAATGGATGGGTAGAAGAGAACACCTACTCTGTTGGGCCACCTAAACAGAGCTAGCTCACTAGTGATGGAGGCTAGGTCTGCCTAAGGGGCCCAACAGAGTAGGTGTTCTTCTCTTCTCCCCCTCCAGTCACCTGAAGACGGAAGCACAGCCAGCTTCCGAAACACTGTGATTTTAATATTTTTAATATTTTACTCTTCGGGCGATGGATAAAATCCATAAACCCATCACCACACAATATTCTACACCATCGTCAAAACCTTTTAGAATTTAACTTCAGATACCTTCGGATTCTGATTTCAAGGGAGTTATTGAAAGACTCCCTCAAGCGTTATGACTATGCATCCTCGGTGACGGACAAATGAGCACACTGACAGGGGAAAGCCGACGTACTCGAAGAAAAACCTGTCCTGGTTCCACTCTGTCCACCACAAACCCCACAGGGACCGACTCGCGATCGAACCCGGTTTCTCGCAGTGAGAGGTGACTAACCGCCAGAGCTACGGCACGGCCTTGGCGATTCTGTTACAAACAGGTTTCACTCTTTTTAGTATAGTTGCAAAGTGGCTGCAGCAGTCTAGATGGTGGCCTAACCGTTTCTGTGGCACAAGCTTGCCTTATGGTGCGTGAATACACAGACCGACCGAACGTCAATGTGTTGACTCGATACAATGGGCCAAACACGTATATCTAAAATTTAAGACGAGCGGAAAGTCATTTATGAAAAAACAGGGCAAGTGTTTTCATTAATGATGAATACATAATTAACCCTTTAAAGACGAAGCAGATCTGTTTTATATAAGGACTCAGTATGTACCGCGCTGTAAACACTCTCCACATCGGTTATAAAAACCAGTCTGTTAATGTTTTATAAGGCAAAAGTTGCTGTTTGTTCTGAGATCCGTACAAAACACATAAACGCAATGTGGACACCACGTAGAATTTTTTAATGTTAAACCTGGTGGTACGTAAAGTTACCGCTAGGCTTTAAAAGGTTAAAACGAAGACTATACTGCGATTGCAGGCTTCCCCCGCGATGCTGATGATATCTGCGCTCTTCTGTAGTATTACGCAGCGTCGAAGTGTAATCCTTTACCGACGTTTCGGGACAGTGTATCGGTCCCATCATCAAGGATCAAGCGATTCAAGTCCTTGACCCTTGAAGTTGGGACCGATACGTTGTCCCGAAACGTCAGTAAAGGATTACCACTCGACGTTGAGTAATGTCGCAGAAGAGCGCAGATCTGAAGACCATACTGGTAACTGCGCCCCACGACTACAACTCTGCGAGTTTTGACATTCCCACGGATGTGAATATGAACACCACAGTACTCTGGGACGTGACGCCGTACAGTATGGTATATACCTCAACACTCGAGGTAGAAACGTCGGTATATAAACACCAGCCTTCACAGCGTCGTATACCAGAAGACGGTTTTCAAGTTAATGTTGTTTCTAGTAACGTCAGTGGCTCATATGAAACACCGCAACTGCCTTCGGCTTCACAAAATGCAGCAAACTTCTCTTTGAACATGGCGGCGCCATCAAGATGCTGCAATGGCGACGAAATGAATGGCAGGTGGATGCGGGTGCGGGTGGATTGACGCTACGGCGGCACTGCGAGGGTGCTACGGGTTGGAAGGCGAGGGATGCAGCGTCAGTATGCCCATCACTCCAGCGATCTGTGGATTTCACGACGCTCTGCCAACTGCTGAGAGTCTGCAGAAGCTGGGATCAGCACGCACGACATGAAAGTTGCAACGTCTCATGTACAAATATTACACAGCGTTCGAACCAGAAGAAATTTCTGCAAAACTTGCAGCGGCGGCGGCGGGGGCGGCAGCGGCGGCGGCGGCAGCAGCAGCAGCAGCAGCAGCAGCAGTAGTAGTAGTAGTAGTAGTAACAACAGTATGATTAATGGCAGCAGATATATGCGCCTGTGCAAGACCTGTTTCCCGGTAAAAGTTACGTCAAGTAATTTCAGGCTTCCCCCGCGATGTCAATGAGACCCACTTCTTGACCCTTGAAGATGGGACCGACAAGTTGTCCCGAAACGTCGGTACATGTTACCATTCGACGCTGCGCAGATGTTACTTAAAATAATCCATTTTAAAGTGAGTTGTATATCACAAAGAAAATCTGGAGGAACAAATACAGGAAAGATTCGACGGTGACTACTTTAAACAAGACACACAACAAAACACACGATGATAGTTGTACAGCTTTGTAATTTAAACAGACTTGGGAAGTCTGATAAACAGGTAGACGCAATACGTGGCTATATCTGAAAGTTACCGGACATCATTAGGCATGTCCTAAACTCACTTTGGAAGACTGACTTAGAAATCTGCTACGAAATCCAGCGGACAGCTTTAAGTGTTACACTGGACGAGCGGTTTGAATCAAATTATAAACCTTCATACTGAGATTAAATGCCATGCACTATATTTATAGCCTGCGCAATACTTCTCCATATAACGGACCCGCGCACATGAGCAAAACATGCAGTATTGTATTAACGTACATCGGATTGACATAAAATTTACTAAACTCTGTTCCGTCCGTACTTGTTGCTATCAGGTATGTGAAAAACATGAGTTACTGTTTACCCCATTATTCATTTATTTAACGACGCTTTGAATTGCTAGGCTTATATACTGTTGAGAGTCAACGCGAAACGTTAGTGGCCATGTGACGCCTTGAAGTACATCGTGGAACTTTTTAAATCTTATTCATTTCCGATCATTACCAAAAATTCTACAAAACATACCCAAAAAATACACAAATACTTTAACCTTTTAAAGCCTAGCGGTAACTTTACATACCACCAGGTTTAACATTAAAAAATTCTACGTGGTGCCCACATTGCGTTTATGTGTTTTGTACGGATCTCAGAACAAACAGCAACTTTCGCCTTACAAAACATTAAGAGACTGGTTGTTACAACCGAAGTGGAGAGTGTTTACAGCGCGGTACGCACTGAGTCCTTATATAAAACAGATACGCTTCGTCTTTAAAGGGTTAATATACAATTTCATACTTAAAACATTATGCCTCCAAAATGTTTCGATCCATTACGGATCATCTCCAGGGAGGAACCACATGTGGCCCCCCCTGGAGATGATCCAGTCCAATAGCCGATTTCAGGACATCTGAACTCCGAGTCCTCTCAAATACAACGCAAGAGAGCTAAATCATTCAAGAATGACGCTCTGTTAAAATCACTGCTGTAACACAACTCAGCAGTGCCCATTATGCACTGGCGGGAGAAACACAAGTAAGAATCTATACGGGATCCCTACAGTATCCAAATGGAACACACATTATGAAGACAGTCACAGGGCAAGCGATGTCTTGCGGCCGAAAGAAAGCAACTGTGCTGCACCACAAAGAGCAGCTTCTTGACGCCACAGAGTTCCGCGTCCTCTTCAGGGAATAAAGTCTAGTGCCCCCCCCCCCCCCCACCGCCCCACTCCGTGAAAAGCCGTCGGCTAAACAGTAAGAGATCCTGTGTGATATATCTTTGTACACCTCCCTGTTTTCTACCTCATTCCTATCTTTTATCAATTGTGTCTGTGTTTTCAACGTGCTTCGCCGTCTGCCGTCCACACCATGAGAGAACGGGTACAAATTTGTCGTCTAATCAATTCCATCCCTTTTGGTTTCTTTCCCCATTTGGGGTGGCTGCAACTGTCAAGTGTGAGTTACGAACTGTATTAACTCTTCCAGGCTACAGCAACGTACACTGCAATATCTGGGCATGCTATGCATTCTTATCTGGTGCAGACAAATACGACCAGTCTTGCACACCTATTTCGTATTTGGAAGGTTCCTTCGAATCTTGACTCTAAAAGTCTGTTATCCTGGGTAAGGAATCCCGGTGACTGTATCCGTTTCGGTCCAGATGAATGCTCGTACACTCGCGTTTCCTCGAATACGTCCCAACAAATTCTGTTCCTTTACATCATTCCCAGCAACGAAAATGTTCACGCTGTTTGGCTCATTCAGTTACCCAAGTGGCCTGCTCAAAACGATGAAATGTCATGGAGATATCCCATAATTCTGTTCCGGTTGCTTCCCGTTTGGGACAGTCGTATGTCACGAACTGCAGTGTGATATTAATAAAAAATTCTACGTGGTGCCCACATTGCGTTTATGTGTTTTGTACGGATCTCAGAACAAACAGCAACTTTTGCCTTATAAAACATTAAGAGATTGGTTTTTATAACCGAAGTGGAGAGTGTTTACAGCGCGGTACGCACTGAGTCATTATGTAAAACAGATACGCTTCGTCTTTAAAGGGTTAATAAAAAAATTCTACGTGGTGCCCACATTGCGTTTATGTGTTTTGTACGGATCTCAGAACAGTGTTTACAGCGCGGTACGCACTGAGTCCTTATATAAAACAGATACGCTTCGTCATTAAAGGGTTAATATTATCACAGTACGCGAAATTGTCTCTACTTATTCTATTTCATCCTTTTATACATAAAGCTTTTTAATCCACTGCGAATACAAAAGTTACAGAACACTTCGGCTTTATTCTGTACTCGTAACGTGTCAAAGAAATAACATTATATAACACATATAAAAATGCTGGTACAGTTATAGAAATAACTTCCAGTCTGCAGACCAGCGTCATTAGAAGTGCTGGAACGCCATCCGAACACTCAAATTCTGCAGTTACACCCGTAACTCTAACGGACAGATTATAGTGCTGAGAATCTACTTGTGTGTGCGTGTGTGTGTGCGCGCGCGTGCAGCACGCGGTACGGCAGTTGGTTGAGGAACTACAAGCCGGAACGTTGCGGGGTCACTGGGATTTTTTAATGACTTAATCTTTCCGGCCGCACTATGGCCCTGGGGTCGATTCAGCCTCCGACAGAAATGAGTACCAGCAATACTTCCTGGGGGGGGTAAAAGCGGCCGGTGTGAAGGACTGACAACCTTACCACCTTCATGTGCCCACTGACTGGAAATCTTCAAGCCTCAACGTCCTGGAACCCTCAGGGCCTGTCCAGGTCTGTATAGGGACTGCCTTACCTTTTATGAGCATATATATAAGCTCTGTACAAATGAATATTCTTGACCATAATTCTGCGCTCCCTGCTAACGACGTTTTCTGGCCTGCAAACGTTTCCTTAGCGGCTCCTCGGGATATGAAAAATTATTTTAAGGGTTACTCTATGGAGAAAATTATTTTAAGGGTTACTCTATGGAGAAAATTATTTTAAGGGTTACTCTATGGAGAAAAGGGTTGGGAATCACAGCCCTAACCGGTTGCATCGCACTCACACCTCAAACACGCGTTTTCACACAACATAACTGTCCACCGTACGGATTACATCTCACTTCTTTGAAAGCCGGGCTTACTTTCAGCGGCGGATTGATCAAATAAGGCACACGAAAGAAACAGCAACAAAAAAAATTATTGCGGGAAAGTATTCATCTGGTTCACTTAGATCCTAACGCTGTATTCATTATCCATCACATTTGTCCTGTCAGCGGGTATATATACAATGAATTAGATTAGGGCCGATCCCAGTGGCCGCGCGGTCTAAGGCGTAGGTCTGCGGCCGAGCGCTTGCTGGGATCGTGGGTTCGAATCCCACCGGGGGCATGGATGTTTGTCTCTTGTGAGTGTTTGTGTTGCCAGGTAGAGGTCTCTGCGAAGGGCCGATCCCTCGTCCAGAGGAATCCTACCGACTGTGGTGTGTGTCTGAGTGTGGTCAAGCGAAAATAAACACCCTCTGCATCTGCAAGCAGGTAGAAGAGGCAAGGACTACAAAACGAAACGAATTAGATCAGGTACGTTCAACCTTTTAAAGCCTAGCGGTAACTTTACGTACCACAAGGCTTAACATTAAAAAATTCAACGTGGTGCCCACATTGCGTTTATGTGTTTTGTACGGATCTCAGAACAAACAGCAACTTTTGCCTTATAAAACATTTAAGAGATTGGTTTTTATAACCGAAGTGGAGAGTGTTTACAGCGCGGTACGCACTGGGTCCTTATATAAAACAGATAAGCTTCGTCTTTAAAGGGTTAATCTACGGAAGTATTTATACACTCAAACGCAACAAACGGCTCGGTCTGCAATACTACTTCTTGTTTTCAACGTCTGACACAAAATATATAAATATTACTTTGTGCTGTAATTACTCTGAAACATTAAATAACCCCCCTCCCTGCCCTATCTCTTTACAAATTCCAACAGCAATTGGATACAGGTTATGTCACGAGAACTTTTGAGAGCAGCAGCTGGTGTGTAAACCAGACTTTGGAATCCAAATGCGCTGTACATGGATACAATCTGTAAACCAAATCATCTGCTTGTTGTTGTTCCGCTCTTGTCTGCACACACGCATACACAAGACACCAGTTTAGTCGCTTTAAAAAAACGTGTTTTGAAATCAAATCCCAGATTAGCATTGAATAAAGCAATTCCACCGTATCACTCATCCGCAGTTTCAGTGTTGTTTGTTTGCATTAGTACAGACCTTCAAGAGGCACGCAGTTGGTTGAGGAACCGCGCTACAAGCCGGAAGATTGCGGGTTCAATTCCCGATGGAGCCACTGGAATTTTTCATTGCCTTATTCCTTCCGGCCGCACTATGACCCTGAGGTTGACTCAGCCTCTAACAGAAATGAGTACCAAGAATATCTCCTGGGGGGTGGGTAAAGACGGCCGCTGCGTAAGGCTGACAACTTTATCACCTTCATGTGCCCATTGTCTGGAAATCTGGGACCCTCAACCTCCTGGAACCCTAAGCGTCTGTCCAGCCGTGTATAGGGATGGCTCTACCTTTACGTGCCTCCAAATAGAACAGTCTGTTAAGATATCTGCAGCGCTTCATTTAACCCTTTAAAGACGCGTATCTGTTTTATATAAGGACTCGGTGCGTACCGCGCTGTAAACACTCTCCACTTCGGTTATAAAAACCAATCTCTTCATGTTTTATAAGGCAAAAGTTGCTGTTTGTTCTGAGATCCGTACAAAACACATAAACGCAATGTGGGCACCACGTAGAATTCTTTAATGTTAAACCTGGTCGTATGTAAAGTTACCGCTAGGCTTTAAAAGGTTAAAGACGAAGCGTGTCTGTTTTATATAAGGACTCAGTGCGTACCGCGCTGTAAACACTCTCCACTTCGGTTATAAAAACCAATCTCTTAATGTTTTATAAGGCAAAAGTTGCTGTTTGTTCTGAGATCCGTACAAAACACATAAACGCAATGTGGGCACCACGTAGAATTCTTTAATGTTAAACCTGGTGGTACGTAAAGTTACCGCTAGGCTTTAAAAGGAGTAACCTACTTCATGGTCATACCATCATAACTCGGATTAAAATCCTGATTCATTCCTTATTTTACTCAGCCACACCTCGCTGCATAAAAATGGACCAGTCGCTTTAAAAGTCTTAATGGAAGACAGACACAGACATAAATGCGAGTCACATTCAACAAAGTCACAAGCATTGTACCGGAGGGCACAGGTTCGTTTCTCAGTAAGGGCACAGACACTGCAGGCTACAGTGCCTCCTATACAGCAGAGGAAAGCACGACAGGCAGCTGACCTGGATGTACCGAGCCCCACATCGCCACACACCCCTATACGCATTCAGGGAGTGGTGCTTAGGCACACCGACACACCGTTTCTTTGCTTTAGCCAATCTTCTTATCTTGCTTCGTTACGTGCGTATCTGTTTTCTTGTTAGGCATTCCAAACGACTTCATGGAAAGAGAAATTAAACTGTCTTTTGGTACGGTACAAATACAGTCGCCGATTCCAGTGGCCGCGCGGTCTAAGGCGTAGGTCTGCGGCCGAGCGCTTGCTGAGATTGCGGGTTCGAATCCCACGGGGGACATGGATGTTTGTCTCTTGTGAGTGTTGCGTGTTTTCAGGTAGAGGTCTCTGCGACGGGCCGATCCCTCGTCGAGAAGAGTCCTACCGACTGTGGTGTGTGTCTGAGTGTGATCACGTGAAAATAAACAACCTCGACACCTACTGTGCGCAGGTAGAAGAGGGAAGGACTGCGAAACGAAACAAATAGAGTCGAACTCGGTTATAACATCATGAAGATGACTGAATATTTTGTGTCGTTATAAACGAGTGTTGTTATAACCGAGTAGTATAATGTTATGGTTAACAATGAGGAATTAATTGGTGCCATAGAATATTTGACGTTATAGACGAGGTGTCGTATAAACCGATGTCGTTATAACAGTGTTGCACTGCACTTTCAAATTACAATTCGAACACGTATTTTGTCATTTTCCACAGTTTTTTACATTCTAGGTGTTTATGTATTCCAGACACAAAGATATTATTTTGAAACAGTATCAGCTGCTGCAAAACGCGAGTGACGTACAGACACACTGCATACAGGCATCACTGACGGTAACCTCAATTCTGTTACACCCTACATATCTGCAAAGGTCGTAAGCCATAATGGTTATGTATTTGATACCACGTATGCCATTTTTCATAAAATCGCTAAATGCCACGGAGGCACTGAAAAACAGACACTGTACTGCACACTACAGGTCAAGTTTAAATACATCTAACTTTTAGTCTGCGGCGGAATTCGAACTCGCAGCCTCTATGAGAGAATGATTCAAGGACAGCAGATGCACCATCACGAACTGTCCCTTGTTTGACGATCTGATGTCACTACATTAACACCCGGCCACACAGGAACATCGCATGTAGTATGAGGCACTATAAATAATTACATAAGCACCGATCTACCATGTCTGGACGCGCAGCCCAGTTGTGATTATCCTTTCTCAAGGACAACTGCATGGCGGCTTGTTTACCATTCACTTGTGTACCTACACCGACCTGTCCAACAACAAACACCATACAAAAACATCCTTCATTATTCTTCCACACTAACAAAAACAAAAATGAAGAAAAGATTGACTTTACGCGCATGGAACACGTAAGAAGAAGCAGCAGCTGGGTATTTTGGTTTCCGATCTCACGGACACCTCTCTGACCTTATCTGTACCTTTGGCCGGGACAGCGTAGACGGCATTACTAACTCGCTACGGGGGCCGTGCCGTGGCTCAGGCGGTTAGTCGCCGGTCTCCCACCGCGGAGGTCCGGGTTCGATCCCGGGGTCAGTCCATTGGGATTTGTGGTGGACAAAGTGGCACTGGGACAGGTTTTTTTCCGAGTACATTGATTTTCCCCTGTCAATTTCATTCCACCGGTGTTCCATTACTAGGAAAAGGATAAGAAATAATAATCATCATCGTCATCTTCATCACAGGGTTGCACAAGAAGCCTCAAGGCTGCGGTGCGTCCGTAGCGTCTGCTGCGGGGCCCTTCACCACCAAAAGAAGAAAAAAAACTCGCTACGGGCTTGAAGGTCCGGGGCTCCAAACTCGCTAGGGGTCAAAAATTTTTCTGTGGGACCCACCCACTCTCCTGTACGGGTACCAGCGCTCTTTCCCGGGGTTAAAGCGGCCGGAGCGTAGTGTTGTCCACCCACTCCATCCACCGCCGAGATTAAAAATCAGCAGATCCGTACCTTTACTCCCCTTTTGTGCCTTCATGGCATGCTACAGGAAGACCTTTACCTTTACAAAGTCATGTCGCATTCCTTATTACATATACAGAGGCGATACACAAGTAACACTGCAATCACGCTGTACTGAATTTGAATATTCAGGTTAACTGGAGTGACGTCTTACCGCTTGCTAAATATTATAGCTAGATACCTACGTATCTGTGGTAGTCTTCTTAGATTATCCCGAATTTCGCAGCAGAAAGCTCGTCAGAAACGTCGGTTACTATGTACCAATTTACATAACGTCATATCCCACAAGCCTTTAACCTTTTAAAGCCTAGCGGTAACTTTACGTACCACCAGGTTTAACATTAAAAAATTCTACGTGGTGCCCACATTACGTTTATGTGTTTTGTACGGATCTCAGAACAAACAGCAACTTTTGCCTTATAAAACATTAACAGACTGGTTTTTATAACCGAAGTGGAGAGTGTTTACAGCGCGGTACGCACTGAGTCCTTATATAAAACAGATACGCTTCGTCTTTAAAGGGTTAATATTCATCAGCACCGCTGTGATAGCTTCAAATTTCGCAATGTATTAAACTTATCCAAACCGCAATATCATATGAAAATATGCTGCATATAAACAAACTTTCTTTCCATTTAACGAAATCGTCAACGAAACGACTACAAGGATGATGCAGGCCTGCTAGGCACGTGACAGATCCGAACTCAGGTACCAAAGAATACTCTACATAACACGTTACAAAAAGTAGCTTCACTTCTACACCGCAACGGCTGACGTGTGCATTTGCATGCCACTCAACACTCACATTTTAACAAAGAGTGGCTATCACAGCGCGGATTCGCCATAATGATAGGCCCAGCTCGTAACTTCGACTGAGTTTTTTAATACTTATCGGCTACTACAAACACTGCCATTACTACTACTACTCCTACTACTACTACTACTACTACTACTACTACTACTACTACTACTACTACTACTACTACTAAGTATTTTGTGCTAGTTAGTAATTGTCCATTATGCTTTTCAACTTCACTTTAACACAGGAGAACTGTTCACTGCTACGTGTACAAACTCTCCGACAGCGCGATGTGTTACGGCCGCTAACCGCGTGTGCAAAGCCACCGATATTTTTAGGAAGCCCGTTACTTCTTTAAAACAGATTTTGCGCTGAAATTGGACATTTCAAAATAAACATATCTGTGTTTCTTAAGAGTATAGGGGTTTTGCCCCAGTACTTTTATATATCTTTTCCTGTAATATTGCTTTCTTTTGTTTGTTTGTTTGTTTGTTTGTTTGTTTAGTGTTTGTTTTGTGTATCTGTGCTGCTTTTGTGTTGTATTTGTGTTTTTGTGCTGGCTTTATAATAGGCACTTGTGCTGTTAATCCTGCACGTTAATAAATACCGATTGAATTGAACTGAATTGAATTGTATCACAATTACTACCACCACCATCACGGTATGTTCGTTTCTTAAATTTTTTACTGTCAGTGTTTGCCTGTTTATAACTTTCTTGCTGTAGTTGCACACCTCAGTACACCGCACTCCACTTCCCTGAGTTGAACCGCATTATGGTTCCGTTACCACCACCGTCAGTTTTAAGACATTCATTCATCACGCAGTTTTGTCTTACGACAGGTCCCTAGCCTCTTCCAAAGCAAGTTCTCCACAGAGTGCGATCTAGTGCTTCCCCTTTCAATTTCCAGCAGCCTCTCGTTTCCTTAAGGTCATCCAGTAGCTGCTTAAATCTGCTTCCTCGTCTTCCCTTCCCTTCTATCATTGTTCTACATTTCCTTCAATAACGTGTTTCAAAAGGCAGTTCCTACGCAAGATGTGAACAATCCAGTTAACCATCCTTCTTTTTATTGTTTGTAGGATACCCCTCAAGTCATTGACTCTATGCAATACTTCATTTCTCACACGATCGGTCCAAATATCTTCTCCATTCTTCTCCAGCACCACATTTCAAAACTTCCCAGGTATTTCTGATCTGCTTTCTGAACACTTATAAGTAACTCCACTAAAGACCTAGTAGCTGCGGTCTGCAGTTGCGGAGGGCTACACGGCCGCGTCTAGACAAGACAAAGATACTACATCGCAAGGCCATGGGCGTTCTTCGCATGCCAGAGTTCTTCTCTTCCAGAATTCGTGTTGACGGTCGATAGCTCGACAAACCGGTTCTAGCAAAACCGCTCTTCAGACTCAATGCGCCAACTAACTTGCTTGTGTTTTGGACGCCATGAAAAACGGATAATTACAAAAATGGACACGTTACGCTGTAAGAAGAGCAGGAACGAGGTTTGAGGCACATCACGTCGTGTCCGTGTCGCGGCGCTGTGCTTCAGGTTAAGTTGCCCCCTCGTCTTTACCTCTACATTTCCTGACGGCCCGCGGGAACAATTGAGCTCGCTAACTAGAAAGACTGTGTGATACGCCCCTTACCTTCCTTCCTGCTTGCTTAGCCCGAAGAACGGAGCAAGAGAATCTTGTAAACTGACTGCAAGACCCCCACTATGTATAATGAAAGACGTTTACTCTAGCGCGGCCAAAACTTAGGAAAACTTACTTCAACTATATGTGTATATATATGTATGTACCTCACAAACTTCTCTCTCTCTCTCTCTCTCTCGCTCGCTCGCTCGCCCACCGGGGCTGTTGTATTTGTACTTTTCTATTCCTAACAAACCGCCGCGTAGAACAGTTCAGACATAAAATGGAGTCTCAGTTGGTTTGCTGACTTTACGCCATATATCACCTGTGCCCACAAACAAAAGAAAGCAACGCTTTATCCCGCTAAACAGACCACACACTGTGCCGTAAACTTAAACAACTGTCCGACTAGCCATCGTTTAAAGGTAAAAGTAAAATTGTCCTTGTCCACGCCAAGATCGCGTATAGGGGGAGCAGAGGTAGAGCTCCACTCGTTCTGAACTTCGGTGCTAGAGGGAGGTGAGTGGCCAACATCACGCTCCGGCTGCCTTACCCTGGGGAAAAAGACCCGTACCCATTTAGTAGGAAGCCAGGTGCATCCCAGAGTCGGTGTGTGCATTTCTGAAAATAGAAGATTTTCTTACACCTGTCGAGATGCGAACCCCGGACTTTCAAGCCTCTAGCTTTAAAGCTGTACCGTCTACGGTATCCAGTACCACACATGTGGCGCAAGTTGCAAGGCGTCGCACAAGTAGCCGGTCCGCGTCTCCAACGGGACACTGACTCTCCTGACACAGCTTTGTCATGATTTTTCCCACTGCCTTCAAAGAAATGCTGGGACAGCGCTTTAACCGCTCACAACTCAGTCGCACCTGTCTGTACCCCCCTGCAGCAACAGCACGAATTTCTAAATTTTGTCCAAAAAGAGACTCTACTTCTGTTTCTCACAAACAACACACGTTACTTCCCTAACAAATATTAACTGGTTTTTCTTAATAATAGACAAGAACTGTGGTCTCTGTAAGGAAGAAAATCAAGTTCTTCTATACAGGATAATTATTTTATCTCACAACTACTGAACGCTACTTCATGTCGGCTCGTTCATCGTAGCCCACTCATCCGATCCGTCCACACACGCGCGGCGGAGTAGCGGAGGAGATGACAAGCAATATTCCGGGGGAGGGAATAAACCTGTATAATTTAGATGTCCAAATGCAGTCATAGACTGTGCTATGGCTCTGGCCTTCAGTCGGCGGCTTCTCGTCTCGGAGGCCTAGCTTCGATGCCGGGACAGTTCGTGTTTGATTTGTGATGGACAAAATGGCACAGCGAGAGGTTTCTTTCAGAGTAATTCGATTTTGCCCTGTCAGTATACCGCCACCAGTGCTCAATACTAACCTTCTTCTTAATACTTACAAGCAGGCGAAATCTGAAAACCTTCATAAAGTAACTCTCATTTGAAATATCACGGAACATGGGACAGAAAATATCCTTAAATTAATTCCCTTCCAGACATTACAAGAGCTGGTCATAACCTAACCCTTCAGTTACAGAATGCATAAGGCCTAATTCAGTCCAACTGACCGCCGCTTCCTCTCCTGTATACTCAGACACTGCACTGCCACTGCGTTCTGCATTCCCCAGCTATGTACCTCGCCTCCAGTCTAACCTTACCAAAGGACGAGTGGGAACTTACTGGGAACCTTCACAAAAGTACAATTCCTGATTCCCTCCTGCAATAAATGTAGTGTCTGTCACTCCAACCCGCACCTCTGCTTATTCTTTCAGCTCAAAGAGTTCATTACGCCACAGTCGCTTGCTTCTAAAGTCCTTCCAGTTCGCCAGTCACCACTCAACCAATTACACGGCTCTAAGGACGTGTCAGATACTGAGGGTGTTGTTAAATATACCACCACCACCACCACCGCCGCCGCCGCCACCGCCGCCACCACCACCACCACCACCATGTAGCCTCTCCCACAGCAAGTTCTCCAGAGGGTGCGATCTAGTGCTGTCTCTTTCAGTTTCCAGTACCTCGCGTTTCCATAACGTCATCCAGTAGGTGCTTACGTCTTCTTCCTCGTCTTCCTATGCCCCCTATCTTTCCTTCAATAACGTCTTTAAGATGGCAGTTCCTACGGAAGATGTGACCAATCCCGTTAGCCTTCCTGCATTTTATCGTATGTGGGATACTTCCTTTCTTCTTTGACTGTATGTAACACTTCTTCATTTTTCACAGGATCGGTAAAACTGATCTCTTCCATCCTTCTCCAGCACCACATTTCAAAACTTTCAAGGTTTCTCTGATCTACTTTCTGATGTGTCCAAGATAAGTATATAACAAGAAAGGGCGGGACAGTTGAGTCAGTTAGGTGTATGGCTGCGGAGTTGAGTTTGAGTCCCGGTAACAGCGTTATCAGGTCTAGACCGGCTCCATGGGTACCGGAGGGGGGAGGGGGGGGAATCCGGCATCCAAAGTTAACTACTCGCAACCCGCCTGGGACTGGGGGTTACAATACGTACAGCTTTACTTCAACTCGTCTAGAAAGACTATTTAAATGGAGTGATGCTCGGGTAGATGTGGAAGTGGGTTCTGGCGTCATTGCTTCCTGCACGATTTTGAAATTCATCTTTACGCCTGTACCAAGAAATTATACAGAAAAGGACGACATCGTCCTAAATCCTTGCTTAAATGGTCATCTAATCTAACTTGACGATAATAACTTGAGAAGCTGAAATGGCCACAAGAGATAATGTAAGAATCTTATTTATATCCCAGAATGCTGTTCGATTTAACGTCTGCGTGATGGAATTCCACAAGTTTTGATCTTCCAATAAACGTACGAATTGAGACACGTGCGGTGTTTGAGACAGATCCTTCTTGAATTCCGCAGCAGTTACGTGGCTGAAGCGTCTGAATATAACGGATCGCAGTGAGATTCGTCTCTTTTGTGGGCTACGTTACTGAACAAATTGTCAGCACTGAAACCAGACTGAATTACTTCTACACTGGCGCTTCCGAACAAGAATCAGTCAACAAGAAAACCACAGATTCACACCACAGCGACGAAAGGATACAGCAATGATAAAAAATCATAGTGATAATAATTATATATTATAATTATATAATTCACAATTGTGATATTCTGGATTTTATTTGTTATTTTAAAGCCACATGTTTTCCGTGAATTTAATTACGTAATAAAATGTTTTAAGAAAAGACGCGCGTGCGTAATGATAAACATTGGAACTTACTGTAGTAAACTGTCATATAATAGTGTGCAGATGGTGCATGGCACCTGTGGGCGAACAGGGTGGTTCAAAAAATGTGAGGCATTGTTAACTAATACGAATTCGTACTACGTAAGAAATATACATCACACAAAATTACATCATACAATAACAAGTAAGGTAAAGGTAAAACAATCCCATTACAGACCTGGACAGGCCCTTAGGGTTCCAGGAGGTTGAGGCTCCCAGATTTCAAGACAATCGGCACATGAAGGTGGTAAGGTTGTCAGCCCTATGCACCGGCCGCCTTTACCCTCCAGGAAATATTTCTCATTTCTGTTAGAGGCTGAGTCGACCCCAGGGCCATAGTGCGACCGAAAGGATTATGTCAATGAAAAATTCCAGTGACACACATCGCGAATCGAACCCGCGACCTTCCGGTTTGTAGCGCAGTGCCTCACCCAACTGCGCCGCCGCGTGTCCCGACAATAACAGGTGCAAATACAATAAAGAAACAACGGGCCGAGTTCTTTTATGTTTGTGAATAAGGCTGCACCCAATACTAAACCAGCCACAATGTATATTCTTATACAAGTTGAAAACATCCATTTTCCTTGCGTTATAATGTATCAATTGTTACATATTAGGAAGATAATGTCGCTGGCATTTTCCAGACGACAGAAATACAATACACTAAATATATGACGATAGCCTTGGCATTACTGATTTGGCCACCTGCATACAAATAATGAATAATAATAATAATAATAATAATAATAATAATAATAACAGGTACAATTATAACCGGGTGCATTGGAGTAGATGCTATTTTTAATCCAACACAGCAGGACTGAATGGTAATCGCTGGCAATTAACACTGTTACCACTGCCGTTGGGCTGCCGGTCTAAACAGCAAACGAATATAAAATTCTCCAGTAATGGCCTTGACGTTACCCACAGCGTACTTAATGATCAGTTCGTATGGACAGGCTGCTTGTGATGTTTGTTAAGATGGTGAGCAGCATGGCCGCCTTTCTAATGACAAGTTCCTTCACAGCCCAACACAAGTGGTTCTTAGATTGTACTACCGGGGCGTAAAGTGATCTAATTACAGATTTGATTGTCACAGCATTTTTTAAATCCAACTTTCTATTCAAGGGGTACTGGGGTCTTTCCCGGGAGTATTGCCGGGGCGTGATGTTGACCACTCACCTCCATCTAGAGCTCAGATTAAGAATGAGTGGAGCTATACCTCTACGCCCCACATATGCCCTCATGGCGCGGACAGAGACAAATTTACCTTTACAAAATGATTGAATAAGTAATATCATGTGGTTGCGGGAAATTAATACCGTAGCTGTTTTAACCTTTTAAAGCCTAGCGGTAACTTTACATACCACCAGGTTTAACACTAAAAAATTCTACGTGGTGCCCACATTGCGTTTATGTGTTTTGTACGGATCTCAGAACAAACAGCAACTTTTGCCTTATAAAACAATAAGAGACTGGTTTTTATAACCGAAGTGGAGAGTGTTTACAGCGCGGTACGCACTGAGTCATTATGTAAAACAGATACGCTTCGTCTTTAAAGAGTTAATAAAAAATTCTACGTGGTGCCCACATTGCGTTTATGTGTTTTGTACGGATCTCAGAACAAACAGCAACTTTTGCCTTATAAACCATTAAGAGACTGGTTTTTATAACCGAAGTAGAGAGTGTTTACAGCGCGGTACGCACTGAGTCCTTATATAAAACAGATACGCTTCGTCTTTAAAGGGTTAATTTTGCGATAATCTAAAGTGGTGCATTTGCTGGTAAACTAATTAAGAAGAAAGTTCAAAGAAGAGAACCCCCAAATTTTAGAAATTATGGTTGGCAATCCAGGCAATTTATAATACACTTTAATTCAAATCAAAGAATTCAGTTCCAGTCCTCTGTGATCTAGTGCCTTCCATTAGACTCACATTTGATTTTAAGTTAACATAAACGTGTTCCACCGGAATATATTTTTAGGCGCGTTCGCAAAACTGTGAAAGCAACTATTAGCTTTGTCACGTCTGTCTGTCCGTCCGCATGGAACAACTAGGCTCTCACTGGACGGATTTTTGCGATATTTGATATTTGAGTGTTTTTCGAAAATCTGTCGATAAGACTCAAGTTTCATTAAAATCTGTCAAAAATAACGGGTCCTTTACATGAAGACGTTTGTACATTTATGACAATATCTCGCTGAATTCTTCTTAGCATGACAGATGTTTCAGACAGAATTTGTAAAGAAAATCAAAAGACACGTTTTACATTCAATCTCCCCCCCCCCCCCCGCCCACACGAAAATCCTTCCGTTTGCGAGATAATGTGAAGAAATATGGCAGAGTCAAACAGGTCCCAGGTTACAATATTCATCGTCTGTTATCCGCAAGTTTTGCACAGAAATCACTTGCGCGCAGCACAATGTTCAAGTGGGTACGGAGCTTCAACACTGGCAAGGAAACTACACTGGCGTCTGTCCGTGAGTGGTATCGCAGCACCCCTAAAGAATGGTTCCATGAAGCCACCCAGAAGCTCCAAACGAGATGGCAGCGCTGTATAAACTAGCAGCGGAATATGTTCAGCTAGAAGCTGTACTTAACCTTTTAAAGCCTAGCGGTAACTTTACATACCACCAAGTTCAATATTAAAAAATTCTACGTGGTGCCCACATTGCGTTTATGTGTTTTGTACGGATCTCAGAACAAACAGCAAATTTTGCCTTATAAAACATTAAGAGACTGGTTTTTATAACCGAAGTGGAGTGTTTACAGCGCGGTACGCACTGAGTCCTTATATAAAACAGATACGTTCGGTCTTTAAAGGGCTAATATTCAGCCTAAATATGACGCAACTGCTGCAAATGAGGTGAGTCCAAATCATTTCCGAATGCCTCCCGTAGTAAGTTACATACTTGTGAGTAAATTTCGTATCTTCGTATGCCTTATGTGCAGAGGATGGCCAAAAGGAATTGACGGTAGACAATTTCTATTGTGAATAACAGCTTTCAGGACTGACTTTGCAGAAACAACAAACAATAACCTCCTTTATCATAGGCGTTGTTTTCTTTCGAGACTTCGAAGTGAAACAGACCACAAATGTAGCAAAACACATTACTGTCATTAACACACAGGCGTGACACACCGGAACACAGAAGTCGCAGTCAACAACAACATGTTCCCATATAAATAACGGCCACACAACTGAAGACACAAAACAAGACACCTTCAGGCGACATTAGCAACCACATACAGAATTATTAACACGCGCTTGTAATGTTAGAAATCACTTTTAGACTGAGAACACGGGTACTATGCGCAAGGTTGCCAAAGAAACGAAGCAAAATTTCCAGCCTCAATGAAAAAAAATCTCACTTAATAAAATGTTCCCATCCACAGGACGCAACTAGTAATAAAAATGAAAAGACGGGTATTTCTAAGCCAGTGGTTCCCAACCTCAGATCGCCACCCAAATCAGGGACTCGGGGTTCTGGCGGAGTGTCACGAGAGGGTTTTATGGAGAGCTGGTAATTTTTGACATTGTTGGTCTGTTCATTTTACGTAACGTCTAACATGTTAAGTTTTTACACAAGTTTTTATTTAGAAGCAGATTATTTGTCTGATCAGCATATGCAAGTGTTACTTATACAAAAATTCTTCTTGCATGTTTTGTGTATTTAATACTGTCCCAAAAAATATTGGATTTGACAAGTAACATTAAATATTTATTATTTTCTAATAAGTGACAATGTTATGTTGTGTTCAAGAAAAGGCATTAGTATTTGTTCATTTACAGTAAACATCACTGACTGTTGCCGTTTCCATGGTAGGGTCGCGGGTCACATGCCACTTGCTACTTTACGGTGACACATGCAAGAAGTTGGGAACAGCTGTTCTACACAGGCAGCAGCTACAGACGAAAAGGAAGGTCATATCCTGGAGCGCAGCCAGGATAACGCGTTCAGTGTACTGATTATTCTACGGGCTAGATGATTGAGGAATCGGGGTTCGATACACGACAGAGGGGTATGAAATTTTCCTGTTCTTGGAAGCGTCCCGACCGGCTCTGCTCCCCCCCCCCATCCTCCTGCTCAATGGGCACCGAAGGCTGTGTGCCAGGAGTAAAGCGGCCGTGCATGAGGCTATGCAGTAACCATCTAGTACAGCGGTTAAAAATGCGTGGAGTTACACCTCCAAACAACCATATGTGTTCACTGCGTCCTTAACCTTTTAAAGCCTAGCGGTAACTTTACATACGACCAGGTTTAACATTAGAAAATTCTACGTGGTGCCCACATTGCGTTTATATGTTTTGTACGGATCTCAGAACAAACAGCAACTTTTGCCTTATAAAACATTAAGAGATTGGTTTTTCTAACCGAAGTGGAGAGTGTTTACAGCGCGGTACGCACTGAGTCCTTATATAAAGCAGATACGCTTCGTCTTTAAAGGGTTAAACTTAAATTCCTGTTATAACGCTAATCTATACAGATATGGCAGCGGCCATCTTGAAACCAGATGCTTCAAAACCACGGAATACGGAATATGATTAATAGTTTTTGGACAAAACATAATCTTCTTTTCTTTAAAAGATCCAGTCCGTACCGCGCTGTGAACACTCTCCATGTCGGTTACAGTAACCGGTCACTTAATGTTGTATAGGGCAAAACACGCTGTTTGCTCTGAGATCTGTCAAAAACACATAAATTCACTCTGTGGGCGGAAAGCAGAATTTTTGAACGTTAAACCTGGTGCCATGTAAAGTAACCACCAGGCTTTAAAAAGTTCGTTGTATTTTAATATCGAAATGTAACAAGCTAAATCAGTTACAACGTTCTGATGCTTGTGATGACAAATTGCTGCAGCTGGTGATACTAAAGAAATTTAGCCAAAGAACTGAGTCTTTGCATTGGTAGGTCGGTTACGACACTGCCAGACCCCTTCAGTGAGGGACACAGCGAGAACTGAGAATTAGACTGGCTCGTGCAATAAATCCCTGAATTCGAAAACTACTCATCCTTATCTACACGCTGTGCCAAGCATCCTTATCTACACGCTGTGCCAAGCATCCTTATCTACACGCTGTGCCAAGCATCCTAAGCAACCATCCGCACGCATTCCAGAACCCTTTCCCATAAGGCGACATAGCGAATAGAACATTTTTTTCTGTCCTTTCTTCAACTCATTTTTGCTCCCAATCTCGTCTGCTCTGCACCGTCAACATCCTTTTCCATAAACTCATCCTAACTACTCGTGCTTACTTCTGTCTCCGTCCGTATTCAACCATTCCTTCCTCATCTACTCTTGTGTCCTCCATATATCAAATTCAATTACGGAATTTCTTTCGCCATATACCAGCAATTCAGGACGGCGCCGCGAGGGAAAGTGGTGTCAGTTCAGAAAGGCACAGACGACGTTTTACAAGCAAAGTGTGAGACTAGGCGTTGTGTAATTCAGTAATTCTGTAATTTCCTGACACTGTACATCGTCTCAGGCTGAAAAACACGCCACTTTGGAGGCCGCTTATAGTGCGCCTGAGAATAGGTCTCTCTGACGGATCCACGAGAGATGGTTCTGTCTTCTGTCATTCCACCTGAACATGGAGGCAGATCTGGTCTTCGAAACGTTGTGAAGTTTTTTAACCTGAGGCAATATGATATGTCTTAAATTTCCATCACGAATATGGGCACAAGCACGTGTATAAATTAAGTATAAATTGTTTAATGTTCCATATATCGTACAACCATTTTACACAACAGGAAGCACGCACCTGAGGTGTGGAATACGCAGTGGGTTCGTGCAGACATGTTGCTAGATGGATCAACGTGCGACATACAGCCTATACCTGGAAGGGCCCTCCGTTTTTAACGGGACAACAGAACAAGGTTCTAAAGGCACAGCAGAGATGAGGGCACCTTGCTAAGCGCAACAAATGTAAGCATCGGCGTTGTAGTGAAGAACAGGACGTTTCGGAGGGATAAACTTTGTAAAAAGGCAGTTATCGAAACGCGCGGTAATTCCCGACGAGTGACTGCTGAAGTCGGATTATGCTTTAATTTTACAAAATAAACATAAACCTGATATATTTGCTCTTCTTGGATGTTACGCAGAGTAGATCGTAGTTACCGACGTTTCGGGAAAACCAATCAGTTCCATATTCAACGGTCAAAATGTCCGAGATTAATATTCTCCACAGCACTCAGTCCAACAAAATGCACTGCATTGTTTCCAGATATTTTATATTACAATATCTCGTTTAACACTCCCACATGTTTCGACCCCTTATGGGGTCATCATCAGTGAATAACGTTAATATAAATACAAAATATCTGGGAACAGTACAATGCATTTTGTTGGACTGGGTGCTATGGGTTGATTTTCGACAGTGCACAGAATGAACTGTATAAAAAATAGTATTCTTGCACTGCTTGAGCCTTGATGACGGGACCGATGGGTTGTTCCGAAACGTCGGTAACTAACTAAAAACCTACGCTGCGTAACATCCCAAAAGAGGGAAGTTCCCATTTACACCGCGGCGGAAGTCTGAGATCACGCAGGCATAAACATCTGCAAGTGCCAACTACCTACGAGCCATACAGGACAGCTGTCTTGTCCACACAGGCCTGCCGTTGGAAAAACGGCATTAAAGACGAGGCGTATCTGTTTTATATAAGGACTCAGCGCGTACCGCGCTGTAAACACTCTCCACTTCGGTTATAAAAACCAGTCTCTTAATGTTTTATAAGGCAAAAGTTGCTGTTTGTTCTGAGATCCGTACAAAACATATAAACGCAATGTGGGCACCACGTAGAATTTTTTAATGTTAAACCTGGTGGTACGTAAAGTTACCGTTAGGCTTAAAAAGGTTAAGACCGGATGTTGAGGAAGATGTTCGTGCCTAATAATATGCAGAAAGCAGTAAGAACATGGAGGAAACTGTATGATGAGATCCGTGATTTATACCCCTCTCGACATGTTACTAGTGTGGTCATACCCAATGCCGGCCTTAGGAAACACGGGGCCCGAATGCGATCCTTGTGGCGGGTCCCTAAAAGTAATTGTGCAGAGCAAAACAAAAAAGGACTAGCGTTTTGGCATATTAACGTATGTTAGAATGAAAAATTAAAATGGGCCATTTGTTATCATTTTCAAAAATTACTATTCGCCAATCCTCCATGAGCGCAGGGCCAGATTAAGTGAAATCGGCCCAATCGGGCTAAGTCCGGCCCTGCTTATACCAAGGGGGGACAAGGAATATTATATAATGTGGAAACTATGCTCCTAGGCTTTCATGGGCACTAAGTGGGTGTGGCGGCTATATTGAGATTTCACGGTACATAAAAACAGTCTCCAACACAAATGAGTACTAGGGATATTTGCTTGGGGGTAAAGGCGGCCAGTGCGTAGGGCGGACAAATTTACCACCTTCATGTGCCTACTGGCTAGAAATCTGGGAGCCTCAACCTCCCGGAAACCTAAAGGCCTGTCCAGGCCTGTAATGGGGTTGCCTTACCTTACAGTATACAGAAACGGCCTACCTACACCTACCAGTATCAGACACTACATTTCGAGTAGGCTTTCCTACGTCAGGTTTTACTTGTTGTTTTGTATGGGTGTGAAACTTGGTCTCTCACACTGAGGGAGGAACAAAGACTGAGGGTGTTCGAGAATAGGGTGCTGAGGAGGATATTTGGGCCTAAGGGGGACGAGGCGACAGGGGAGTGGAGAAGACTACATAACGAGGAACTTGATGACCTGTACTCATCACCAAATGTTATTCGGGTAATCAAATCGAGAAGAATGAGATGGGCGGGGCATGTAGCATGTATGGGGGGAAAGAGAGGTGCATACAGGATTTTAGTGGGGAGACCTGAGGAAAGGCGACCACTTGGGAGACCCAGGCGGAGATGAAAGGATAATATTAAAAGGGATCTTCAAGGCCTGGGATGGGGGGGCATGGACTGGATTGGGCTGGCTTAGGATACGGAAAGGTGGCGGGCTGTTGTGAATGCGGTAATGAACCTTCGGGTTCCATAAAATGCGGGGAATTTCTTGGCTAGCTGAGAAACTGTTAGCTTCTCGAGAAGGCTTATGCTCCATGTAGTTAGTTAGTTAGTTAGTTAGTTAGTTAGTTCCTACTGCAGGCACAGACCGAGCCTAAGTGCGTGATATATATATATATATATATATATATATATTTCCTGTTGCTATGGACAAGGCAGAAGAATATTTCTATCGCCTTGCAATCCGTGAAGGTGTTTTAATACAAGTGACTAAAACATTCAGTTACTTAGGATGCAAAACAAATCTTCTACGTATGGTCAAAATCGAGGAAGATACTGAATTAACTCTTGTGTTCACTTCTATTCAACAATTCATCGGAAATGGACAAGGATTTGTAAACTGTCAATGCCAGATTAAATACGAAAGCCAGAAATGCTATTGTGTTAAAATTAATGTCCCGTGTCAGTCTTAATGTCATTCAAATTTATCACGTTATGACAAATAATTCCGATGTCACAAAACTCTTTTATTGCAGTCATACTGATTTTAAAGTCAACAATCTGTATATTATTCACATGTATAAATGCACGTGTTCAATAAATGAAAAGGAATTCCTATCCCCCTCTGCAAATACAACATCACGTCCCAGCAAAGCGTTTTAAGAACCGAAACACAACTGACTCATGTTTCTCGGTTCCAGTTGAATGTCTTGCACTTCGGAGGTTTCAGTGTAAACCGGTTTTCATTTTTCGTAGTTTTCACAATCCTACGCCAAGTACTGCTATAACACCTAATTATTACGCCAGCTCGTACCATTCCCCTTCCTCACACGTTTCCAGTTTCTGGCAGACGTTTCCTGCCAAATTAGGACATCACAAAATTATTACCACTTTGTGAAAGGTCAACATAACTACACCTGTCGCACCTGCAACTTCTTAACGTTGGAATTTGAGGTTCTCATAGTGGCGGCCATAGAAACTCCGATATTCTGAACACACCCCCACGCACATCGATGTATAAGTACCGACGTTTCGAAGGAAATTGATGCCTCCATCTCTAGGGTCAGGCGCGCGACCAGAATGTTTCCTTTGGCGGGGGGGGGGGGGGGGGGGAGCGAGGAGTGGCCCTGAGGCTATATATTGTTTATGTTTGATTTTAAAAATTATGTTATAGAAATCATGCTGTAAGCACAACATAACACTGTTTGCAACGCATTTATATACATACTAATATAACTACATGTTCCACGACTCAATCACAGAGTCCTGTCTTCTTCGTTTTTTAATTTTATTGATTTATTTTTCAAAATTCTGATGTACTAGTCATAAGCCAGTTTCAGTGGTTGATTTCAGCTGAAGGGGAAATCACGTAAAACTTTTGATATCATAACATCTACAAAATCTGTGTTTTTTAAATTTCAGTTTTGGGGGGTTGGCGGAGCTGCAGCCCAGCAGCCCCCGTCCCTTGGGTGTGCCCCTGTTTAGGGTAGTCCAGGAAGAGTCGATCGGATTACCCTAAAGACGGAATCAGCAAGCTTCTCCAAAATACTGGCATCTACATACCATTCTACTCAACCTTATATCCCAGAAGACTTTAATATGCACCTCCATAACAATTACAAGCACCTCTGTGTTTCTATTGTAATATTACAGCTATTTTACGAAAGAAACTGTGGACGACAGGGACGTCTGACTCAAAAGAGTTAACCGGCTTTGGTGGATGCAACCAGTCTCTCTGCGTCCGACGATGATTACATGCAAGTTCCATATATCACGGAAGGACTCAACGCAAAGGATGTTAACGGTCCGACGCCGAGTGCAGTTGTACTCTGCGGTTCTCGGAACAGCTACTTTCTTAACACTTTAAAGACGAAAATTAACCTGAATTTGTCTACACTTAATAATTCAGTTCGTACCGCGCAGTGAACACCATCTTCTCGGTTATAAAATCAAATCACTTAATGCTGTATGGGGAAATAATCGCAGTTTGTTCTGAGATCCATACAAAACACATAAATACATTCTGTGGGCAAAACCCAGTGCTTTTTAATGTTTATCCAGGTGGTACATAGAGTGAACACAAGGATTATGATGACTGTAGACGTACCACCTCAAACAGCATGCAGATGCAAAAGCAGGAAAGAAATTGGGTCTTCAGTGAAAGGAGTGCACAAATCCTGGGGGGCACGTTGCCATGGCGACTATATCTTTTACGACGGCGCCTAAAATTTGTGGGCCCTCTGTATGGCAATTGCTTCATGTCAACATTCTGCAGCCTAGAACTTCGAGATGGATCCCGAATTTTGGAAAATTTGTGAACTCCTATCCTCTACTTCGTCCGTAAAATAAGGAGGAAACATATGTATAGTAACGCCACCAGAACTATTGAATTTAACACAGCATTTAATTTAGCGTTCTATCTTATCTGGTGCCTGACACGGAGTCTACCCTTACTGGAAACGTATGGGAATTAGAAGCCGCGAGTCACACGGGGACACTCACCAACTTGCCTTCCACTGGCCACTACAGTTTGCTATCGCGGCAATGTTCCTTACTCGCTTTCCCACTCGAAAGCAACGAGAAACTTCTTCGATCAAACTAGAACAGCCGGCGGGAAGTCCAGTAGCCTCCAGCTGCCTCCACTAAAATATCCTGACGTAACCCAGCCTTAAGTAACCAGAGAAACAATTCAAGAAACGGGAATTCAGAATGACAAACAACAGGCAATTTAAACAGAAACAGGTCTGAGTCTATTACCACAGGGCAGAGGCTGCAGCACGTGCATCCGTCGCCATGCAACTGACTGTCCCATAGGGCAAATAGCGTTCATATTACAATCGTGCATGGGACAATAAATATTCATCCATGAGTGCCCACGAGCATTGGACTACCAGAGCGAAATACGGCTTCGCGCAAATCAAGATTCAAGTCCGAGGGCGAAATGGGGGGCAGGGTAGGGGGGGAGGGGGGAAGTTATTAAGTAAGACTACATTAAAAGTTGGATGTGCATGCAGTATATTATATTCACGTAATATATCCCAGAGATAAGCGAATAACAGCCTATATCCATTGTATCAGGTGCGCTGGGAAGAATAAAAAAAGGGGTGAAGAAAAACACACAGAAAAAATGAACCTCATCAAATCAATATCGAGTTAAATTAACTTTACAATCTCCCGGTGTCAAACAAATGGCCTAGAAGAGAGAAGAAGGGAGGTGGGTGGAGGGTTGTGGAGGCGACGGAGAATTCAACATAATTTCCTTCATTTTCGTTCGTGTATAGAAAGTTTTCCAAGGCATCATCGGCGAAGTGTGTCATTATAAAAACACGAAAGAACATTAAAGCACGCTAGAAAGTTTTGAAGATGGTTACTTCATTAGGGCTGCAAGGTTTTAATAGCCGTAACGCCTCGAGGTTAGGTTAGAGAACAGTAGTAATATTCATGTTCATGGCAAGGGGAACACCCCGCAATAACAATCTACACAAAGATTACAACACGAACCCCCTCACTCGCCAGATCTCCCCACCCTGCCCGCCACATTTCGTTCCCCGTGGCTTGCTTTGCTCTGCCTCTCCGCTTCTTAGCTGGGTTCATCTTGCAAGGAATTCCGAAGAGCCAAAGAATCACCCCCTTTGCTTCTCAGACACCAACACCACCCATTCACCCATTCCTTCTTTATATATATTGAACATTAGCTGTACACCATAAGGAACCCGCAACTTCTGGTTGGAGTTACAAGCAAACGCAATGAAGGAATAAGTTTGGTATGGGAAAGTAAGGAATACGAACATTGCCTCTATATGCTCCCCCCCCCCCCTCCGCCGCGCCGTTACGCGAAGCAATGAAGCCCAGAGGATTTCGTGGAAGGGTAAGATTGGCGAGGTGAAACATGGTGAGCTGTGGAATATGCTGGTGGGTACAGAAATTAACTTCCGTTCACCCCGACAAAACTTGCCACCAAATTGAGATTAGACAAAATAATGTCGTCTGTCTCCAGAATTGAAGTTTGGCATGCTATAGTTCTCACTTTACTTCTCTTCAGCACGGTTATTTTATTACCTTTTGTGTGCAAGTTCCCACCGTATTGGAAGACTGTTTCGAATGGCTACAAATATTGCAAGGGGGCCTAGTGTTTCTTCAAAAGTGATACCACAAGGAGAGTGCCGAAAACTTGTGGCTAACAAGTGGGTTCGTTCGAGGCGCTACAACAAACTTTATCAACAAAACACGCTGCCATAAACACAGGTTTGTGCTCACAACTTTCTACAACTTTGCTAATCGCATTACAGGAATTGAAATCGCTACAGTAACGTGGGTCCTTTGCCTTGAACACACAGCCGAACTCGGTTATAACGTCACGAAAGGGACTAAATATTGTGTGTCGTTATAAACGAGTGTTGTTATAACCGAGGAGTATAATGTTATGGTTAACAGTGAGGAATTAATTGGTACCACAGAATATCTGACGCTATAGACGAGATGTCGCATAAATCGATGTCGCTATAAGCGGGTTCGCCTGTAATTCGTAGAATACGAATCACCGCATCACGTACTACGTCTGGTTCCTCAGATCAGGGTCACCTGCATGCCGCCACGAATTTTTGCACGAAATGCCCCGTTGTCCCAAGTAACAGCCATATTTACTTCAGCACTCTGCTTGTCCAAAATCCTTTAATAAGTACAAAAAACATTAAACACCAACAAATGCACAAAGGGTTTTTTCGTAAATTATAACACGCTCCTACATGTTTCGACCCTGCTGGGTCATCCTCAGGGAGAAACTTTCCGTTGTCGTTACACCAGGTTGCACTATACAGTTGAGCGAGAATGTGCTGTTGACTGTGCACTGCGCTGCATCTGCATTTGTTGGTGTTTAATGTCTTTTGTATAATATAGCGCACGGACATGGAATACATTAAATTCCTTTAATAAGTGTTAATATTAGACGTTCGATCTCTCTAACAGAATCAGACGCCTAAATGGCAACGTTAATACGAGTTTCTGCCACATGCCAGCAAACCTCATGTCTTAGGATTTAACTCTTTCTGCTAAAAACAATCACCACTGCCAACTTAACAAACAAAAGACACGGCTTTGCCGATTGTGGTAAGAACTGTTGTCTCGTACTGGACAGACTGACAGAACTTCGATACAGAGTCCGAGTAGCCTGAGATTTCTCGTGGTTTTACTCAGTCAATGTGAGTCCAGTGACTGACGATAGTTCTTTCTAGCACACCCAACTGCGGACGGAAAGATATACACAAAATTTTACATTTTTCGTACCGTGCAGTGTCACTAATCAAAATACACAATATGTTACTTTTAAACCTACCCGGCGTTCTGGTTCTATTCACAAGGTAGCGGCGAGCACAAATTCGTCTCCTGTAACACAAAACTAATTTAATCACCACAGCACTTGCTACAACGCCACATTCCCACCACTCCACCCAAACCGGTGGTTTTTCGCAGTATCGCCAACATCTGTTTTATCAACAAAATTTCCCTTTACGTCACAATTTCCCAACACAATAACTCAAACCAACAAAATAAACTGTTATTTGGTGTTATCTGTAACTACCTTCAAATTTTATTGTATAATATTGCCGCGTTCATTCTATGTAATTTTATTTTCATGTTTTTATGTTGATAAATCCCTTTGCCTGTTTGGCATTGGCAGATCTTATATTGCTCATACCGTGCACATAAGAGTTCATTTATTCCTTAGAGTATTGGGTATTTAGATATACAAAAGTTACAAGACGTTGGGAAACTAACAGCAACAAAAACAATAATTCGTTAAGTGTAAAATGCAAACGCAAAACCCTTTCAGAACTGATACATGAAACAGACTGAAATTTTGAGTATCAGGAAAGTTATTCATTTTACACTTTATAAATTTTACTCGTCATATTTAGCAGGCCATATAGTGTAGTTATGTCTTAAAACCACTCGTCCTTATTTCCTGATATCAAATTCAATAAATGTAGAATTCCCTCCTACGAAACCTCACGGCAAGGTCATATTTAGCAGGCCATATATTTATGTCTTAAAACCACTCGTCCTTATTTCTTGACATCAAATTTAATAAATGTAAAATTCCCTACGAAATCTCACGGCAAGATACCCACAAAATATTTCTAATATTAATATTATTAATTTTGAGTCACTACACAAATCTATAAATTCTAGTTCATTCCCCCCTTGAGCGGAACATAAGCAAAAAGTGAAGACACCTGTTGGTGCACACAACACACGCAGCTGTAATGCACTCACACAACACAGGCGCAAACAAAACCTTCCTATTGTTCCCCCACAAGAGAAATTTCCGACTGTGCTTCATACAGTTCACATCAAAATCACGTGGCTGTCCTGAACCGTCTGCTTCAACACTCACAAGTTATACATCTCTGTCTCTCTGTCTCTCTCTCTCTGTGGTATCCTGTTGTTATAAAGAACGGCCGGCTGATTTCAGACAACTGCAAAATTGTAACATCGGAGATAATTGTAAAAATGTTCGTTAACCATTTGATGACTGCCTTCCAGCTACATTATACACAAAACTTCCGTTTATACCTCACAGAGAAAACACGGTGCACAATTACAAAGATTAATCGCCTAATGCTCTTAGGGAAATATCAGGCAGTTATCGTTAAGGTTTACACGACATTAAACTCAACATTCAGGAAGAAATGCAGTGCTCCCGAGTGTCAAAGCAAGCGGCACGGACAGTTTTCACTCGGAATCTGCGATCTTCTGGGGCATTATGCAGTGTCGAATAGTAATCCTTTACCGACGTTTCGGTATAACGTATCGGTCCCATTTTCAAGGATCAAGTTCTTCTTGGACTACCTGATCCTTGAAGATGGGACCGATAACTTGTCCCGAAAGGTCGGCAAACGATGACAATTCGACGCCGCGTAATGCCCCAGAAGATCGTAGACCTCATCAATATCGGGTAGGAATCCTGAAGTCACGAGTTTTCACTCGGTGTTAAACAGTTTAAATTCATTTCAGGAAATGTCAACAAAGTCGTATGATTTCCAAAACATAAGACATCAAGAACTGCAGAAGAATAATTTTTGCAATTAGTTTGTACGGTTTTAAATCGTGGTTTCTTATTTTGTTACAGAAAGTTACAAAAGTGTTTGGAAACAGAACGCGCAGGGACGTTTTATCAGCCATGTGGCATGAAGAAATCATGAACAGAACGTTCAGTATTTTTGCAAGTTATTTTTTTCTATGGCGCCAAAGCCCAAAGTGGGGCTGGGCCACCTTGTTTTTGAGGTTTCCAGATCACCCACAATTAGACCCAAACACACACACGGCAGGATTCCTCTGAACGACTGACCAGCCTGTCGCAGAGGCCGCTACCTACACAACACACAACAAACACTACAGACGAAGACACATCCTGTCAGCAGGATTCGAACCCGCGATCCCAGCAATAAAGCGGCTGCATACCTACGCGTTAGACCAAACAGCCACTGGGATCCGCAATGCAAGTTATTTACTGTATACAGAGCAAAGAAATTACGATGGACTAGAACAGTACACGGATTGAAACAAGAAGTGCATACGCATTTTCATGGAAAAATCTTGGATACGGGTCACTCTGAAGGCTCAAAAAGAGACGGCAGGAGACATTGCGATGGACGTCGGGAAGATGAAACGCGAGTACAACTGACTTAGGACTGTGTCAACGCAAAGCTGTAAGAGTATCGGTGTTAAAACGGCAGCTTCTATTTCCAGTGCTGCAGTTACACATTTCAATCGCTATATTAGGTGGCAGATTTTAAAAACTGGAAAATAAACAAAAATATAGCCACACTAATTACGTTTCCCCCCGAAAGGTGGCAGGACCGGTGATGTCAAGTTTGCACGCGTTACTCGGAATATCGTGAATATTACACAACATTGTCATTTGGATTCAGTGTCCCTTACGGCAGCAGTAAGTGCTTTACGGAATCAGTGTAACGTTCCCTTCGCAAAAACCAAGAAATGAATAAATTCTTCAGGCTCTTAGAAAGGAATTTAGAAAGCGGACTCACTCGTACCGCGCAGTAAACACACTCCGTATCGGTTATAAAAACCAGTCAGTTAATGCTGTATAGGGAAATAATCGCTGTTTGTTCTGAGATCCATACAAAACACATAAATACACTGTGTGGGCAGAACGTAGAATTTGTGCATGTTGAAACTGGTGGTACATATAGAAACCACCGGGCTTTAAAGGGTCAATATACGACAGAAGACTGACTGGAATTCAAAACCAGACTGGACTTGGGGTGAGGTAAAAAATTCCCGAATTTAACCGGCAAGTACAGGCAAGTACGTACAGCAGCAAACCCTGCAGAGGCCCGGACAGGCACTTAGCGTTCCAGGAGGGTGGGGCTTTCACCCTTCCAGACAATCGGCACATAAAGGTCGTAAGGCTGTCAGTCCTAAGCACCGGCCGCCTTTACCCCCAAGTAAATATTCCTGGTACTTATTTCTGTTAGAGGCTGAGTCAACCCCAGGGCCATAGTGCGGATTAACCTTTTAAAGCCTAGCGGTAACTTTACATACCACCAGGTTTAACATTAAAAAATTCTACGTGGTGCCCACATTGCGTTTATGTGTTTTGTACGGATCTCAGAACAAACAGCAACTTTTGCCTTATAAAACATTAAGAGACTGGTTTTTATAACCGAAGTGGAGAGTGTTTACAGCGCGGTACGCACTGACTCCTTATATAAAACAGATACGCTTCGTCTTTAAAGGGTTAAGTCAATGAAAAATTCCAATGACAACAACGGGCATCGAACCTGCGACTTTCCGGCTTGTAGCGCAGTGACTCAACCACCTTAGCCACCCGTTGCTCCCGTTACACCTTGTGGTATATATAATAACCACCTGGCCTTAAAATTCAAAGCGATATGACAGCCAATGGAAAGAATAAGCACTTAACTAAGAAAACATCAGCAACAATGCACAACAGTGTCACGAAATCCTTAGGGAAAGATATGGCAGACCACAGCCTGTATTATCAGTCTTCTGTTAGTTACGCTTAGCTACAGAACACAACGAAAATGAGTTGTTGGTACGTCCCTTTGATGCTGACATTTCAGAGCAGGAAGGGCGGTCAGGTTAATGTGTTCCACTCTTAAAACGACACGAGACGTTTATTCTCATTGTCGAATGCAGATGGGTAAGACGGCATTAATTAGCGGATGAATACACAGCTGCCAACAACCACAACAACGGGATCAGCCCGCCACTGTCACCTGAACCCTCTAACCAACACGACCAAGTAACCGCATCAAAGGACAGGCCACTAACAAAGTTAGGATATGTCGAAACGTCTACCATGCCTTACTACAATTGGAAATGGCCCTTTTTATTACCTTATCCCACTGTTTCCCAAACTTACTTCCATAGAGGAACCCCTCAAATAATTGTCAGTACGCTGAAGAACCACGGGCCACGGTGGCGCAGTTGGTTGAGGCACTGCGCTACAAACAGGAAGATCGCGGGTTCGATTCCCTAGGGTGTCATTGGAATTTTTCATTGGCATAATCCTTTCGGTCGCACTATGACCCTGGGGTCGATTCAGCCTCTAACGGAAATGAGTACCAGGAATATTTCCTGGGGGGTAAACGCAGCCGGTGCGTATGGCTGACAACCTTACCACCTTCATGTGCCGATTGTCTGGAAATCTGTGAGCCTCAACCTGCTGGAACCCTCAGGGCCTGTCCAGGCCTGTAATTGGACCGCTTTACCTTTTTTTTTTTTACGCTGAAGAACCCCCAACTATGAAAATATTCACGGGCCGACAAAGTTGACAGTGGGGACTGCATTTCTGTTACTGCTAAATTATTCTCGGGCTGGAGCCCCCTCTAACCCTCCAAAATCCGAAACATAAAAACAAAGATTTTATATATATTATGATATCAAAAGTTTTACGTGATTTCCTCTTCAGCCGAGATCAGCCACTGAAATCGGCTGGTGACTAGTACGTTAGAATTTTGAAGAATGAATTAATAAAATTAGAAAAACAAGAAGATAGGCCACTGTGATTGAGTCATGGAACATGTAGTTATATTTGTATGTATATAAATGCAGTTGTAAACAGTGTTATGTTGTAATTACGACATGATTTTTATAACATAATTTTTAAAATCAAACGTAAGTTATATATAGCTTCAGGCTCGGGGGGGGGGGGGGGGGGGGG